>APFE030820556.1:54065-104734 GCA_000404065.3 Pinus taeda | reverse complement strand
GAAGCATAAAAATCACCATGAAACACATACTTATCCATAGAAAGTTTCAAATCCTTATAAATTTGAACATCCTTATCATCAACCTGTGTATTTTCAATATGTTTTGCTGGGACTTGCAATTTTTTTGCCAAATTAACATTGATAAAATTATGTTTGCAACTAGGATTTATAGAGACAATGATCTTCTCTTTCTGAATCAATCCATGAACCTGTAATAAGGAGATACCAACAGAAAATAACCCTTTAGGTTCCTTGGTTTCCTTCTTTCCTGTAACAATAACATCTTTGCTAGGCTGTGTGTCTGTCTATGTGAGCTTATCCACAAGAATTTTACAATCAAAGTGGTCCATAAGAGCTTTTTTGAAGGCGTCCCAAGTCAAGAACCTTCCATAGCCATGTTGATGCCCTTGCCACCATTGTCGTGTTTCATAGTCCAAGTACATGCTTCCCATCATAAGCTGACTGTCATCATCATAGCAGTGATCCAATTTGAAATATTTCTCCATTTGTACTATCCATTTGGCTGGATGAGAGCCATCAAATTTATACAAGTCCTTCAATTTCTGATCTAGGTATGCCATCACAAAAAAAAATTGGCGAAAATTTGAAATGGTCACAATTCCGTCAATATTGCTTAGAATCCCTATTATAACTTGTTTTCAGAAATGGAGCAATCATTCTGCATCTGCCCATGTGATAGAAATCTTGATCCAGGCACTTAGAATTCTAGATCTTCGCTGCTACTCTCCTGCCGTCACCCAAAATTTCTGAAAAAAGAGCTGATTTTAAATCAGCGATATCTCCCTCATCTGGACTCCGATTCGACTGATTTTTTTTTTAAAATTAGGTTCTTTTCCACAAAGATTCCAGATCTACAATTAGATTTTGCAGATCTTGCACCAAGACGTCCAGATATGCGCCGCAAACTCGCTACCCTGAAAAATTATCTGCAACCCCACTGATTTTTAGATCAGTGATATCTCCTTCATCCAGACTCCGATTCGACCGATTGTTTTTTTGAAATCGGATATTTTTTCACAAAGAATACAGATCTGCAATCATATTTTGCAGATCTTGTGCCAAAACATACAGATCTGATCTGCAAACTCGCTACCCCCGAAATCCTGCAAAAATTGTAGCTCTAACCCAAGAATATTATAGATCTGATATGAAAATATAAGTAATGCAAATAAACCCAGAAATTATATGAAATGATTCTTTATTGATAAAAACCCTTAAGGTAGGGAAACACCATACATTCACTCCTTAAGGAGGGAGAATACTCAACAAGCCATATGCTTGTTCATACAAGAATACTTCTCTTCATATCTCTCCATGTGGAGTCTCTAGCCTCTATATAGGCCTCATACATACAATACCATGCATCATTACCGTGGTTTCCTCATACCATCAACTAATACCATGGGCCCCTTACATTATTATTAACTACTTGTGGTCCCTTACATGACATGGGTTAACCACCTTATTTATTACTAGGGCCCATCCCATTATTACATTATTACCTTGGGTACCTCCCTTGGTACCCCATATTATCCCCCCTAGGTATATAACATTTTGTACCTCATAAGTGGTTTAGTGAGTATGAACGGGTCAGAAGCGACCATGTGGCCTGTGTCTTGGGATAACCATGTGGGCGCCACATGGTAGTTTGGTGAGATGGCTCTATATTTGAATATCCTTATCTTTGGATTCATGGGGGGGGCGAGTGTCATAGTTGAGAAAATTTTATATTGTTGGAAGGGTCTCAAGGAGCTAGGGATGGAATGGGGTGTGTTACAAGTCAATACCAACAAGCCTCAAGTGAGGAGGCTATGTTGCTTCAAAGTGGTTCCCTATGTTAGGAGCTATGATTTCACCCTCTCTTTGCCATGCTACAATGCATATTCCCTTCTCCCCCTAATTTTCTAAAGCTCAATTTTGATGATGCTTCAAAAGGTAACCCAGGAAAGGTGGGCTATGGAGGTACCTTCATGGATCAAATGGGATCCCTAATATACATTTATTCAGCCTCTATGTGATAAAAAAGTAACAACGCAACATTAGTGAAAGCCCTAGAAGAGGAACTATTGATTTCCCAAACTTAATGCTACACCAAACTTATGGTGGAGGGATATTCTCAACTCATTATAAACATGATCCAAAAGATCCTAGGTGGCACCTAGATCAGAAAAATATCTTGTAGTTTGAGACTTAAAATCCTACTCATACGAGTATAATCACTCCTTCCTTCCATTCTAGTGTCATCCTTACTTACATTAGAAGAATTGGAAATAAAATTGCAAATAAGTTAGCCAATCAACAATGTGCCTCATCAGCTTCGCAGATCTCCTCCTCATGGAAATCCTTCAACTCTCCCCTAAAGAAATAATGTTGTTCCATATCTAATAAGGAAAACTCTCCCTAATCGATCTCATTATATCTTATTCCTTCAAGATCTTTGTATGTATCTTTCAGTTTTTAATTGGCCTGTGTGGCACAATTTTTAATTTTGGGCTTTTAGATTTTATATCAACAAGCATAAATATGTCCTCTACTCTTTTGAAAAAGTTGAAATTGTGGCTATAATCTAGTTTCCCAGTGGTAGAGTAGCCCAAAACTCCATGACTTAATATGCACTTCATGTTTTTAGGAAATACAAAATAGTTTCCCAAAAAAGAAATGAAATTTAAAATTATATTTCTCATATCAAAAAATAAAAAATTATAAATTGAATAGTAAAATTGCAATCAGTATTTACCTTATGGGTAAGAGGTTAAATTGCAATCAAGGGTAGTATATTATCTCGTGTATGGGATTAAGGCTATAAGTACTAAAAAATGACTCCAGTGGAAGTGTCCTCAATAATGAAAACAAAGAACACTGAAAACACAACGACCACAAATGTTGAAATCATATTTTAGTGTTTGGAATAAAACCTAAAATTTCCTTTGATTCACTAAAAGCCCCTTTATGAACCATCAATATTGTTGAGGCTTTTCATTACAATAAAACCCATAGGTTTTAGTAAAATTCCAAACCCTTACCGTTAGCTTGAGTGTGAGGTTAGTCCCTTGTTCCCAAGGTGGCAATTAGTCCATGTGATAGATTCCTAGAGGTGTAGAAGATAGTCCAACACCCCCCTTGACATAACTCGAGGGAATCAAACATGGGTCCTGTCCTTGATACCATGAATAAAAACAAATTAGAATAGGGAAACACAAAGCACACAATTTTACCTTAGAAAACCCTAATCTAAGGAAACACTAGTTCACAAAATTACATTAGTCCCTTGGCAAAACCTAGCCAAGCCAAGCCAACCAAGTGAGCCTTCATCTAGCCACATTAGGCTTGGGCATTTCCAATATTTCCATGCAAAGAAATTTTTATTTCTATTCTCAGAGCATCCTCTTATAGACAAGGAATCTTCATCCTGTCTTTCCATACTTTTCCATCCCATCTCCTATGATAATAAGGATGGCAATATTTCATCAAACCTTAAAGTAGTTGCATTACTACCTATAATAATAATTAAACTATCCCATGAGTCTGGTAGAGAACATAACAAATTGATCAACTTATTTTTATTTGAAATATTAATACCAGTATATAATAATTGAATTACCATAGCATTGAAGGTATTCAGATGCTATGTCATTATTTCCATCCTTCAACTTCTTCTCCAGGAACAATTTTTTCAGCAGGGACTTAGATTGATACGAAGACCCTAACTTATCCCACAAAACCTTCATTGCAGCTTCCCCTAAAACATTAAGTAATACTAAATCTAAGAGACACAATTGTATTATCCTCTTTTCTTTTCTATTTAACTTGGTCTAGTCTTCTACTAACACCCTTGTTGGTGAAGTACCCATATCCACAAAAATCCATTGATCTCTAACCACCAATAAATATTCCATTTTTACTTGCCACAACTCGAAACTCTACCTATTGAATTTCTCTATCTCTATCTTCAAATATACTCACCATTTCCTTTTCAGTACAAGAATCACTTTCGTAGATCTCCCACTGTAACAAGGTCTACCACATTCTCAAGCCAAACCCCTTAGCCATAAAGGCATCCCCTTAAAGCCAAAACTTCTCCCATACCATGTTGAGGTTTTCCATTACACTAAAACACATAGGTATGTAAAATTCCAAACCCTTACCATTACCTTGAGTGGGTGATTAGCATCATGTTCCCATAGTGATGGTTAGTCCATATGATCAATTCCCAGAGGTGTGGTGGCTAGTCTGACCCTCCCTAATCGATGTAACTCGAGGGAATCAAATTTGTGTCAAGGTTTTGATACCATGTTAAAATTACCAAATTAAATTTATTGAGCATAAAAACAAATTAAAAATAGATCAACACAATGCACACAAATTGTACCCTAGAAAAGCCAAATCTAAGGAAACATTAGCTAAAAAAATTCCATTAGTCCCTTGGCTAAACTCAGTTGAGTTAGTGAAGTGATCCTTCACCCTTCACCTCCATGGTAGTCTTCCCCAACCTTTTAAAGGCTTCTTTGCAAGAAATCCACGAGCATAAAACTATGGGAAACCAAAACCATGGGCCCAAAACCACCATTATTTGATTGAGCAATGTTGACTCTTTCACTGAGTCAAGTTGTACCTAACAAATATTTTGAATGGCATAGTTCTCCTTGAATAATGATAATGAGTTAGTGTGCATTCACAAATAGTAATCACTGATAGTTTTCCTAATTACCTATTTACGATTTAGTTATGGTTCATTTTCCACAAGTTAATTTAAAAAAATAACAAAAACTAATAAAATCTAAAATCATTATTTTTGCACCAAAAGGCACTCTACAACCCAATATAGGTGAGATGTGTAGGCATAATGTAAGAAAGCATGCCGAGAATTTTTAAATGTTGGGAATATATATATATATATATATATATATATATATATATATATAAAGAAAACAAAAACACAATTAAATGTGAGTTTCATATGTTCTAATTAAAATTCAAATTAAAACATATATAAATGTAAAATGAAAAATGCAAAATATAAAGTGCAATGTAAAATATAAAATGTAAAATGCGAAATGTAAATTTTAATGTAAAATGTAAATTTAATGTAAAATGTTAAGTAATGTAAAGTGTAAACTGTAAAATGTAATGTCAAATGTAAGGCACATAGTTACCAGTTTGATCAAAAGAAATTGGTTACTTTATAATGTAGATTTAACATATTGTTGTTTCTTTAATGGGTTAATTATTTATATATAATTGGTATGATAATCAATATTATTGATTATTGTTATTCCAATATATTATACTAATAATCATCTCCATTATAAGTATTATTATATTAGACCTTACATACATTATTGATTACATGGAGTGATAATTATCAATCATACGTATGGAGGGGGGAGAGAGAGAAAGAGAGACAGATGAGGGAGAGAGGGGGGGTGAGAGGAGGAGACAATGATAGAGCTAGAGAGAGAGAGAGAGAGGGAGAGGAAGGGATAGAGAGAGAGAAGGGGAGATAGAGATGGAGTTGGAGGGGGAGAGAGGAGTGAATAACAAAGACATAGAGAGATAGAGGTGGACAGACAGAGGGAGTGAAAAGGAAGAGATGGTGAGACAGTGAGGGAGAGAGGAGAGAAGGAGAGAAGAGAGAAAAAATGAGAGGAAAGAGAGTGGGAGAGAAGGGGGAGAAATAGAGAGGGAGACACAGAGATGGAGGGTGGACAGAGGGGGAGAGAAAGAAAGGGAGAGAGGGAGGGAGATAGTGATAGAGTAGGAGGGTAGAGAGAGAAATAGATTGATGGGGGGAGAGAGAGGGAAAAAGATGGAGAGTGGAGAGAGAAAGAGAGTGATGGGGGGAGAGATAGAAGGAGATGCAAGATAAAGGGGGAGAGAGGACTTGAGAGAGAGGAGAGAGGGCTAGAGAGAGAGATATAGTTGGAGGGGGAGATAGAGGGGGAGAAGAACATAGAATTAGTGAGAGGTGGAGAGAAAAAGAGGAAGTGGCAAGAGAGAGATGGAGAGAGAGAGCGAGGGAGAGAGGAGAGTGGGAGGGAAGAGAGAGAGAGAGGGAGAAGGGGATGAGAGAGAGAGTGATCTAGGTGGATATTGGTGGCCACCCACCTATTCCACTTGGAACCCCACCATTATTTCTTTCAATTTCCTTAATGGTAACACAATTTAATATTTTTGGAAAATTTTCGAGTCCTAAACTTTTGGAGTTGTTTTAAAGCCCTAAACGACCTTTTTTTGTAAAATGGGTAAACTAGTTGTTTATGATAGGGTTTGCAGTCGAAAGTTGTATTCTTTTGATAGAAATTTTTAACAAGGTATCATACACATCAAATGGAGATTGTATGCCGAAGTTACGACCCCAGGAAGTTGATGTACCAATTTACCCCAACGTGTCCCACAAAGTTTTGGTACTTCATCTCCTAAGGTTAGGATTTTGAATGTTTAGGGTTTTCCATTGTTTCTCAATAATAAATAAGTCTCCAAGCCTCATTTTAACATAGTTTAGAAGGCATGTAGCTGCCACATCTCTTCTCAGAAATAAGATACCTTGCCTGAGCTATTTTATTTCAATTCTGCATGTAAATAATTTTTAGCACTTTATTATTAATGAATTGAAATTTTGTTTTGATTTTATCTCTGTGTTTTTGTTTATATTTGTATTTCATTTTTTTCCTTCATAAATCTAGATCAATGGTATCAGAGCAATCTACTCTTTCTCTATTTTTTTGTGGATGTCCCTAATGAGGTTGGAGTATAAGGAGTTGGGACACGAACTGGTTGAACCTTTACAAGACCGTCTCCACCAACATCAATGACCTCCCATGGAAGAAGAAACGAAATATGAGGGAGAAGGAAATCTTATCAAACTATTACTCAAAGAAGCCCTGGAGCAGCAAAGGAATGAGATGATGGACAACTTTTCCGAAATACTTCAATAGATGCAAACCGGTGAAGCATATTCCTTTAGTAGTCACTTTGGATTTGATGCTCCCTTAAAGGTACAAGTGAAATTTGATATCCCTATATTCGAAGGTAAAATAGATGTATATGTTGTAGATAAATGGTTAAATCTATTGGAAGGTTATTTTTCAATCCATAGTTTCTCCAATAGGGAGAAGATTACTTTTACACTAGTTAAGTTTGTCCCCCATGTCAAGGACTAGTGGGAAACTTAATGTGATAAAATGGTTGAAGAACCCTCTCTATTTACAATTGCTCCCTCTTGGAATTCCTCCTGAGATGTTGTCAAGGAACAATATTACCCTCTGTGGAGCTATGAGGAAAAGTACATGTAGTGGACCACACTATGACAACATAGGGACCAAGATGTGCATGAGCTCACAAATATTTTTCATACTCTACGCACAAAGTTGGGATTCAAAGACTTTGAGTGACATCCAGTGCTCAAGTACTTTGGTTGTATGCATAAATAAATTCAGGAATAAATGGAGTTCTTGGACATCTCTTTGATTGGTGTAGAATATAAATATGTTGCCAAGATTGAACAAAAATTTAAACAAAGGAAGTGCGATTTTGGATCTGTGAATCAGAAGCAGGGAAAGAGTGTCCCCAAACTGCAGAACAAAGGATAGAGCCAAGGTGGAGAAACCCAGGACAACCCATCAAACTCGCAAGCAAATAATGGCACCAACAAGACAAAGAATGACACTGGAAAGTGGTGTGAGTTGTACAAGAGCTCCACTCACAACACAAATGTGTGTCGTGCCAAGTAGTCATTGGTGGTTGAGATGAAAGCTTCAAAATATGAAGCATGTTATAATTCTAAGCCATCACTTGACAAGGGGATAACAAGGGGAATCAGATTATTGACGTAGAAACCAATGCTACTATTTCCACCACTAAGGTCTAGAAGATTGACTCTAAAGATCCAAAGGAGGGGGAGTATCTCTTCCACTTGCAGATGTTCATTGTCGATGGTGAGAGACAATGCTATAGCTTATTTTCGATGGTGAGAAATAAAGGAACCTCATTTAATCAAATTTCATGAATCAGTTAGGACTACCAACCACACCACACTCATATCATACATTATCGGGTGGCTACACCAAGGATGAGATCTTCACGTTAGCCAATACTGTCACTTTCCCTATAACATCAAGCCCTTTACAGATGAGGTATTGTAGAATGTTTCTCCTCTTGAAGTTTATGATGTGTTATTAGGCCAACCATACATGTGGAAGTGACACGTTGTCTATGAGTCCAAGCCTCAAACTATTATTATTACTTTGGGAAATAAGTTGTATTGGATACCAAAGGTAGCCCCACCTACCACCATCTCTTTGATCTCTGCTAAGAAATGTAGTGAGATCATCTCCCAAACTAGGAAATTCGTTTTCTTTTTTATTCGCTCTGAAATCAAGAGGAAGATAGTGGCCATATCCATGGCCCCTAGGAAGTGTTCCCCCACACAAGAGAAGCAGGTGGATAAGGTCATGGAAGAATATAGGGACATATTGTCCTCACCCACAAGGGTACCTTTGCACTATCAAGTCAAGCATTCGATCGATCTGACTCCTAGAGAACCTCTACCTAATGGCTTGAAATATCATTACTCCATTATAGAAAATGAAGAAATTAAGTGGTAGATCTAGGAGTTGCTGCAAAAAGAGAAAATTCGACCTAGCTCCTCACCTTATGGGAGCCTGATTGTACTTGTATAGAAAAAATATAGAACCTGAAGACTGCATTAATGATCCAGGTGGCTCCCGAAATGCTCAAACATCAAAGAGGGCTCAAGAAAGGCTAAAAAATAATAATAACAATTAGACCACTGTCAATTATGGTCAAGTCGAATATCCTGTCACAAGATTTCCCACTACACAAATGACACCTCAATCTGCATTCTTATGAGAAAGTTATCGCTAGTCAAAGTTTTGGTCAAACTAGGGCCCTTACTAAATTTGATAGGAGTGCCAACTAAATTTGGAGATCCACTAAAATTGGAGGTATGGATAATTGGTGGAAGAAACTAAATTTGGCGACCACTAACGAGGAAAAAATTTGGCTCTTATTGGCGATAGATTCTGACAGCCTTAATGGTCGAATTTGTCGCCTCTTTAATTTGTTCGGCAAGCCCAAAATCCGATCGAATTGTTTTTTCCTATTTTTTATAAATTCAAAACATTAATAAAAAAGGGGAGTGGGTTAGGCCCAATGGACCTGCCTACCCGATCGAACATATGTGTGTGTGTGTGTATTAGAATAAAAGGTTTGGTGCTCACGGCTAACCCGGGACCCCACCCATGGCCCAAGGTCATTACCATAGAACAAAATGGATCCGAAGGGGTTTGAACTTGCCCGGACGAGCCGGCTAGCCTACCCAATGGTAGGCTCCAAAATTCAAAGAAAAAAATGCTAAGTATGGGTGCAGTGGGTTTTGAACCTGGCCCGCCTGCCAACCGTTTTACTGCTTATAACAATATGCCAACTGACAACATTTGGTAAGTTCACCTGTCGAAACTTATATAAACCTCAAGTTTTTAACAATCAATAGAGGAGTGAGCGGGGAACCCAATGCAAGGGCATTCCATGCTTGGCACAAATTTCAAGAAGAATATTCTTTGATGCAAGCAGGGAATCTCTAGAATGCCTTGGAGGCTGATTTTTTATAGAGGCAAAAAGATATCAACCTTATAATTATTTTTCTTAGTTTTCCGCAAGGAATCTGATGGTGTAAGCAGTTTCCTCATCTGAGCAGTAGATCTTAAGTCAACTTGCAGGGAAGAATCTTTATGGAATCATGAGGAATCTATTAGAGGTATTTCTTCATACAATGAATCAAAGAGGATGAAGCCAAGATCTAGTTAGCATCCATTCGACTGAGTGGCATTGTTCTCACATGGTGGGAAGGAAAACTACAAAAAGGTACTAAGAGTAATCGTAAACATCATTCATCTTGGTTTGAGTTTGTTTCTGCTTTAAGAGGAAAATTTTACCCATTGGGTTATAGACAGAAATCCATGTTCGAATGGCAACATTTGAAACAAAGTAACGGACAAATGTTCATAATTTTACAGAGGAGTTTCGGAAACAAGCATTAGCATTGAATGTTCCATTAGACACTCCTAAATCATTGATTAAATATATTGCCTCTTTGTATAGTTTTCTACATCATTCATTGTTATTATTTGAACCTAAAACTCTTGATGAAGCTAGTGTGAAGGTTGTACATCTTGAAAATAGGGGGAAGAATGAACAAGAAGACCACCCAAAGAGGACAACAAAAGATAAGAGAAATGAATCAATTCCCTCTTGTACTCATTGTGATAAATAAGGGCATGATGAGGAACATTGCTAGAAATTGCATCTAGAATTAAGGCCAAAGAGGAACGCTAGAAAGGAGGAGAATAAAATAGTTGCATCTATGCAAAGAGGCCAAGAATCTAAATCATAGGATGATGAGAAGATCAAGGCTGTAGGATTAGCAAGTGTTAGATCAATTGACCTATGATTGGATTGAGGTGATGAAATGAAGATTACAGCTATTGGGATTGCAGAAGGTGGACCTAGTGACTTGGGTTACAATTTAGGTGATGAGACAAAGATTTCAATAGACATTGTGCCAAAGGTGAGAAGGGAACCAAAGAATGCATAACTCCAAGAAATCGAAGAGATCAACCAAAGAATTCAATTGGAAATTGTTAAACTAAAGAGACTCCTACAAGAAGTAGAGGAGGAGAAACAAAGATTGCAGCATTAGTTACAAGCCAAGGAGGAGGCCTTGGAAAAGTTGTAAGATAACAAGCCTGAGGTAAAAAATGATTCTTCAATTTCATGTTCTTTTTATGATGATGATTTCGTTTCTTTTGAGAAGAATAATATAGGAATTGGATCAAAATTGTTTAAAAAAATGGGGTATTAAGGAAAGGGTCTCAACATTAATGGGAAAGGAATTGTGAATCCCATAAAAGTGGAGGAATTGCCTCTTTATGTAGAACTTGGGTATGTCAGAAAAGAGGTTGAGAATACTCCAAGACAACTAACGACCAACCAACGATGGATGATGGAATCACCTCATCGCATTCCAGTGATAGTGAGGATTCCACATGCACTTATCATAGATGCACTAGGAATAAGTGTTCTAAGATGATCTAGAAAGTTTGTAGGAGAAAGAATCGTTGTAGTCATTGCAACAAGGATGGACACCAGAGAGCCTCGTGTCAGACACTCCATGCCTAGAAAACACCTATGAAGGAACTAGCTGATGAAGATGTTCAACAAGAGAATCAACCATAGGGAGATGACCCATTCACTTTGTTGAGTGAGAGATGGTTTTACTAGATATAATAGCTTATCATGTCTGCATTTTGTAAATCATATATTGTGATATAATTGTAAAAGTGATGATGTGTTTTCCATCTCTTTTTAAAGAAATGATGATGTTTTTGGCCTCTTTTTATTGATAGTTGGGGTATTAGTTTCTATGATGATGTAAACTTGACCAAAGCATGTATTTTATAAACTCTTTGCAAGTATGGGGTTATTTGAGTCATGTTTGGTTTTGTATGTAATTTGCAAAGAATGTACCACAAATTTGTTTGGAATGTAGATGTTGAAAGTGTGGCTTGACAAGGGCACACGCAGATTGCAAATTGTGTTCATGCTTTTGGAGGACCAAAATATTCTTAGTGGGGAGGAATGACCCAAGTGGCTCTAGAAACAGTCAAAGATCAAATAGGGCTCATGAAAGGCTCAAAAATCAAATTTATTATACTATATTCAAACTAGATTCATATCGAAGATCTTTTAACAATATTTCCAATGGTACAAATGGCATCTCAATCTGAGTTCGTATGAGAAAGTTATGATCAATCAACGTTTTGGTCAAACTAGGCCCCTTACTAAGTTTGACAGGAGTGCCAACTAAATTTAGAGATCCGCTAAAATTGGAGGCTTGCCTAAATTTGGTGGAAGCCTCTAAATTTGGTGGCCACTAACGAGGTAGAATTTTGGCACTGATCAGCAACGGATTCCGATAGCCAGAATGGGTGAATTGTTTGCCTCTTTAATTTGTCTTGTAAACCCAAAAATATGGTTGAAATGTTTTTGCCTATTTGTTTTAAAGTAAAAAAATCAATAATAATAAAAAAGGGGGATAGATCGGGCCCAATGGACTTGCCCACTCTACCAAGAATTTTATATATATTAAAATAAAAGGGTCGGGGACCGCAGCTGACCCGGGACCCCACCCACGGCCCACGTTCGTTACCATATAACAACATGGAGTCGGAGGGGTTTGAACTCGCATGGTCAAGCCGACTAGCCTGCCCAATGGGTGACTACACAATTTAAAGTAAAAAAAACGAACATTAAGTATAGGTGTGGTGGGTTTTGAACCCAGCCCGCCTGCCAACCATTTTACAACTTATACCAATACGCCAACCAACAACACTTGGTAAGTCTTCCCGCCAAAATTTATATAAACCTCAAGTTTTTACTATTTAACAAAGGAGTGAACACAAAATCCAACATAGGGGCGAGGAATTCTTGGCATGAAGTTCGAGAAGAATATTATCTAATGCACAGGAGGAATTTTTAGATTCCCTTAGAGGATGATTTTTTACAATGGCATAAGTATATAAACAATATACT
The DNA here is from genome assembly GCA_000404065.3 of Pinus taeda. Taxonomy (NCBI): domain Eukaryota; kingdom Viridiplantae; phylum Streptophyta; class Pinopsida; order Pinales; family Pinaceae; genus Pinus; species Pinus taeda. The sequence goes on along the minus strand of APFE030820556.1, from coordinate 92,104 downwards.
CATTTCTCTCAGTTTTTCGCAAGGAATCTAATGGTGTAATAAGTTTCCTAATTTGAGAAGTATATATTTTGTCAACTTGTAGGGAGGACTCTTTCTAGAATCACGATGAATCTAAAAGATTCCCTTAGGGCCAAATTTTTACAGTGACATAATCATGCCAACTTTATACTCAAACAAACCAGAATTTTGCCAAGAGTCTGATGACGTGATCAATTTTCTAATCTAAGCGGTGAAATTTTAGTGAACTTACAGAGGAATCCTTGTGGAATCATGAGGAATCTTAAATATTCCCTAAGGGTCAAATTTTGACAGCTTCAGAACCAGGACAACTTTACACTCATCTTACTCAGTTTTTCGTGAGGAGTGCATTGGTGGAGATAGATTTGTCATCTGAGTATTAAAATTATAGTCATCCAACAAGAAGGAATCTTTGAGATTCCTGAAGGTCCATATTTTGAGGGTGGCAGAAAGGGGTCAAGTTTATAATCATTTGACACAATTTCACACCAGAAATTCAATGGTGCAATCCATTTCTTCAACAGAGGTGTGAATTTACAGGCCATCCCCGAAAATGGAGGTATGATGTGCCTTTTGTACATGCATGTAATTTGAGTTTTGCTGGAAATTAATGAAAGTGGCCTCCCCACTTTGAGCAAAGCCCAGAGATGTAGCCCACACTGGGTGAACTCCATTATCAACCTATTGTCCTTTGTTTCTCATGATTTCCTTTCATTTCCATTTATGTTATATGTATGCATTTTAGGGTTACATGCTCTTTTATATACAATTTTTAATGCATGAATGAAATAAAAATATTCAAATCAAGGTTGGTACCAAAGCGGGTCTTCTGTTGATGTGAATTGCAAGTGTATGATAACTAGGGGAAATCTCCAAGGAGGTGAAGGAAAACTTAAGTCCTTTGGTCCAGAAGTAGGGCATGCAACCTGAAGAGGGAAAATGGCATATGAATATGTTTAGTTGGAGGAAGAGTGAAACTATCACAAGGCCTTCTACACCATGGTAGAAAAAGTGGACAAACGTTTTGCAGGATATGAGAAGACATGGAAGCAAGAGAAGAAATAATTGGATTATCATGCCTCTATAAATCATGAAGGTGGAGGAGAACACCCCCCTCCCTCTCTATCCTCTAGTGAAATTTATTCTTCTTCCTCTTCTCATCATTCTAATAGGAATCATAATAATGCATCTAAAAATCCATTTTCTAAGTTGGATGTCAAGTTTGATTTCTCTATGTTTAATGGAGAATCTAATCTAGAAAATCTAGATAACTAGATCAAACATGTTGAAGTGTATTGCTGAATACAATGAATCAAAGAGGATGAAGCTAAGATCCAATTAGCATCCTTTCGATTGAGTAGAACTGATCTCATATGGTGGGAGGGAAAACTGTAGAAAGGTAGTAAGAGCAGCCATAAACTTCTTTAATCTTGGTATGAGTTTATTTCTGCTTTAAGAGGACAATTTTATCCACTGGGTTACAGACAAAGATCCATGATGGAATGGAAAAATTTCAAACAAAGTAAAAGAAAAAATGTTCATAATTATACAAAGAAGTTTAGGAAATAAGAATTAGCATTAAATTTTCCATTAGACACCCCTAAGACATTGATGAGATGTATTGGCCTTTTTCATAGTTGTCTGTGTCATTCATTGTTATTATTTGAACCTAAAACTCTTGATGAAGCTAGTGTGAAGGTTGTGCATCTTGAAAATAAGGGGAAGCATGAGCAAGAAGACAGTCCAAAGAGGACAGTAATAGCTAAGAGAAAAGCAGAAATTTCATCTTTCACTCATTATGAAAAAGTAGGGCATGATGAGGAACATTGTTAGAAATTGCATCCAGAATTGAGGCCAAAGAGGAATGATAGAAAGGAGAAGCAAAAGGCAATTGCAACTGTGCAACAAGGCCACGAATCTAAATCAGAGGATGATGAGAAAAGCATGGATGCAAGATTTGCAGGTGTTGGACCAACTGACCTGGGATCAGACTGAGGTGATGAAATGAAGATCACATCTCTTGGGATTGCAGAAGATGGACCTATTCACTTGGGTTGCAATTTAGGTGATGAAACAAAGATTTCAGCAAACATTATGCCAAAGGTGAGAATGGAACCAAAGTTTACATGGCTCCAAGAACTCGAAGAGATCAACCATATAATTCAAGCAGAAAATGATGAACAAAAGAGACTCCTATAAGAAGCATAGGAGGAGAAACAAAGGTTGCAGCATCAGTTACAATCCAAGTGTTAGGACTCTGAATTGTCTATTTTTGACCCTACATTTTGTTATGATATTACTCTTTTTTACCTATGAATTGAAACCCTTGATATCATTTTTGACCACATCATCCCAAGGTATGAAGTAACTCTCCTCATTTTCTATATGATTAATTATTCAACACATATTCATGTTATCTTTACAATTAATCTTTGGAAATTAGCTAAGTCGCTGATAGTTGATTGGAATTGTTCAAAGTCCACAGAATCATGATTCATAGTTGCAGCAACACCAGGAACAGCAACTGTGCAGTTGCTGCAACACCAGAAGCAACAACTGACTAAAGCAAGAAATGTCTCAATTCGCAACAGCAACTGTCTAAAGCTGGCAAGGCTATACTCGGCCGATGATGATAAAGCATGATCGAGTCAATCCAGCCACAGACGTGGGAACACCGGGAACAGCACAAAGTATTTTAAGAGACGGTTAAGATGTGTCGAATCAGCAACAACAACAGAATTACCGAGGATAGCATGAGGAATCTTAGGAAAGAGACGATGACCATCCGTTTTGCAACAGCGGGAAGAACCGATTAACCAAGGATGACAAGATAGTACATGGTTGTAACAACATGCTGTAACAGGAATCAATTTCCTATTTATGTATAGAAGAATTAAACTGTAGGACCATCTATTGTAATAGATGTCTCCTCTATAAAGAGGAGACATCTACAGTTGAAAGACTAGCGTGTGATACTGAATTATTGTAGTGCTGAAGGTTGGAACTTTTGTTGTAATTGAACTCTTGGCAGATGAATAAAGTTTTGTTCTGAGCATTTCAATTTAGTATTTGTGTGTAGGGGAATCTTGTGAGAGGGACAGGGCCCACCTTCTTCACAAGATTCACCCATTCCTTTCCTGTTAAGTGTGTGTTAATTCTGTATGTGTTTAGCCTTGCTTTTGGTATTTTCCTTTTGCTGATATGCTGTTCCTTTAATCGATTGGTGCTGTGAGAAGTGTGTCACCGGTGAATAGGATTTTGGTGTGTATTGGCGACTGATCACAGAGGCAGGTGCTGGGCATCCTTATTCTAAGGACAGGGTCCTGGTCCTCTATTACAAACAGCCATCATTTTTCTGTAGATTTGTTAACTTTACTTAATTTCATTTCATTTCTGCAATAGTTTAAGACTGCTGTAACACAAAGTAAGTGTTTGATAGGAATTAGAATTGTTTTACTATAGCTTTTAACGCTTTTGAAATTAAAGTACATACAGTACGTGGTCACCTTTGAAATAAAAGGACTTTCCCGGGTTGAAAAATTAATGTGGTGCTCGACTGTTAATCAATAACAGTTCGAGCGACCAACATTTTGGCGCCGTTGCTGGGGAAGGTGACTAAAATTTTTTAAGGCATTAATGATTTTTCTTTAGAATAACAGGTGCATGAGAGGACGCAAGAAAGCTAACTTCACAGGCGGTAAGGGCACAGGAGGCGGAAGAAAGACTTTCATTGACGAGATCATTTCAAAAGTTGATACATCTCAGAGAACGAGTTCCCGAAGACCTCAAATCTAGTATTCCTCCCAAAAAGATCATCAGACAGAGGAAGTACTAGGGCCTGAAAGGAAGCTGGAAACACCAGAGCACATTGAGGAACCAATACAGGAACCCGAAGAATCAGAAGACACTGAAGACAGAGCCAGTGACTCAGGGAGAAGAATAATGGAGGATAATAGAGCAGAAGGAAGGGGGGAAAACTCACTTTCCACCCTCGAATTTCATATTGGGGACCTCCCAAGGGGAGCAGTCCCTATGAAAAATATTCCACCTGCGACATTGCCTAGTTTTCATGGGTTATCCTCTGAAGATCCCGATGAGTTCCTCTTTGAATTCGATATACTGTGTAGAAGTTATGATTATGTAACTCCTGCTCAGAAGTTAAAATTGTTTCCAAAAACACTAAAAGGGAACGCATTAAGATGGTTTATGAGCCTAGGGGCTCATTTAATCACCACATGGGATCAAATGAAAGAAAAATTTCTGAGCAAATATCAGGACTACTGTCGAACAAGAGAAAGGAAGGAAGAATTGTTCAAAATGGTTCATAAAGAGGATGAGAATCTGGAGGACTTTGTAGAGAGACTGCAATATAATTTGCAGCAATCAGATCACCCAACCATGAGTAAGGATATTCTGAAGACAATACTATTAAAAGGAGTACGAGATGACTTCCTAGATATGTTAAATATGCTCGGAAAAGGGGATATTTCTAAAGAACCATTTGATGAGATTATCAACCTCTGCATGCGGTGTTCCAGAGGAGTAGCAAGCAGACCAAAAACCAGGGACAGTACATATTCAAGAGTCCAGAAGTCAGCAAGCGGAGGAGCAACACGAGCTAAAATAGGTAATCTGCTTGAAGAATTCAAAACTGAAATGCTAAGCTCTTTTGCTTCACAAATTGATGCTCTGCAGGTTAAAAAGAAACAAGCAGAAGCAGAAGCTGCCCTGGCTATCTTTTGCTCCAAATGCAGAGGAAAGCATCCACTGCAGGAATGTCCATTGGATAAGGTACCAATTTGTACCATTTTTGAAAAGGATCATGAAACTCAGCAATGCCCCTCTTTGCCAGGAATAAAGGCAACACTGCAATCAACTGAAGAAGAAGCTGAAGCATTGTACCTGATGACGCAAAGGAGGCAATGGCCACAAAGACAAGGTATGAGTTCTAACACATCATTTAGTCGTTGGAATAATCAGTCTCCTTTTCAAACAAATTTCCCACCCATGAATCAAATGCAATACCCACCCTTTAATCTGATGCAATTTCCTATGCAGCAACCAAATCCTCCTTTTACTGACCCTACTATGTGGAATCCTTGGACTTTTCAACAACCTTATTTTAATCAATGGAATCCAAATTGGGCAGCCCAGCAGATTCCATTTCCTCAACACCAGCAATCTCTTTCCTTACCATCTAATGCCCTGCAAAATAACCAATCAATGAGACCCCGACTGCCTGTGCAACCTAATCCCAACCCAAACAATAATAAATCCTTGCAGGTAATCGATATTCAAAGTCAACCTGTCCCTCCTATGCAATGTAATGATATCCATTTACGCTCTGGGATGATAGTTGAACCCATCATAGATGACATTACTGACTCTGAAAAAGAAGAAACTAGAAAGGAAAAGTCATCCAACAAAGATACTGAAATTCTTGAATCATCTTCTAACAAGACTGTCCAAACAACAGAGCCACCCTTTCCTAAAAGATTGACTCTTACTAAAACATTTGAGCCACCAGCTTTTAACTTTTTAGAAGAACTGCAGAATTTATATGTCAAAATCCCATTATTGCAAGCACTAAGAGATGTCCCTATCTATGCCAGAACTGTTAGGGATATTTGTGTTAGAAATCCTGGAAGAAAAGCCAAGGAACCCCTCACAGTTCATGTGATGGGAGAAATCAATGCTTTGATGACAAAAGAAGACCCCCCTATGAAATATGGTGACCCTGGTCACCCTACAGTAACAGTTCAGGTCGACAAAACATTTGTCTCTAAATTTCTAGTAGATCTAGGTGCAGCAATAAATATTATGACACTCGAAACAACACAATTACTGCAGTTGAAACACTTAATTAGGGAAACTCCAACCATTTTAGAGCTGGTTGACCGCTCTATAATCAAACCTGAAGGATTCATTGAAGACCTAGTAATTTCCGTAGAATCTTGGAATTACCCAGCTGACTTTGTGGTGTTACAAACTAAAACAAAGTTGGGGGGTCATCCATTAATTCTAGGAAGACCTTGGCTGGCTACAGCAGATGCTTTCATCAGCTGTAGGTCTGGATCAATGACAATATCTAATGGGCAAGAAACCAAACAGCTGACTCTTTATCCCCACGCCACGCCCATGATTAATAACGATAATTCAATATGGGTAGATTATGAGGATGAGGAAATCCAACCTATTTTAACTGTCGAACAAGCTTTAACTCTCAAAGACTCAACCGAAGATGAACTAATCAACAACTTTATTTCTGAACCTTCTTCGGTTAGCTCAGAAATACATAATCACCTCACTGCAATCCTAGAATCAGAATCCCAGAACAACCTTGAAACTGAAAATTTACCTCAGATATTAGCTAGCAGTCCTTCCAAAAGTATAACAATAGAAATCGAACCAGGTAAAACATTAAATATAAATCCTAACCTAACAGATGATCAAAAGCAACAGTTAATGAAGCTACTTAAAGAAAATAAAGAGGCATTTGCTTGGGATTATACATACATGAAAGGGATTTCTCCTGAACTGTGCACTCACGTATTTATATTAAAGAAGGATCCCGGCCAGTTTGTCAACCCCAAAGACGAATGAACCCCAATCTAAGGGAAATAGTAAAATAAGAGCTTCAAAAATTGTTAAATGCAGGATTTATATATCCCATATCTGATAGTGAATGGGTTTCTCCGCTAGTAATAGTACCCAAGAAAAATGGGAGATGGCGAGTATGTGTAGACTATAGAGCCCTAAATAAGGCCACCTAGAAAGACCATTTCCCTTTACCATTCATTGATTAGGTATTAGATAATTTGGCTGGTAAGAATTTCTTTTCCTTTTTGGATGGATTTAGCGGATACAATCAGATAAGGATTGCACCCCAGGATCAGGATAAAACCACTTTTACTAGCCCTTGGGGGACCTTTGCTTATAGGGTTCTTCCATTTGGGCTATGTAATGCCCCAGCAACATTTCAGAGAGCGGTGATAGGGATATTTTATGATATGATAAATGATTCCTTAGAAATTTTTATGGACGACTTTACTCCTTATCGAACAACCTTTGAAGATGCCCTGCAGAATCTTGAAAAAGTGCTTAAGCGGTGTATAGAAGCACATCTTGCCTTAAGTACTGAGAAATGCCATATGATGATGAATGAAGGCATTGTATTAGGCCACTTTGTTTCATTATTAAGAATTCAAGTCGATCCTGCAAAAATATAGGTAATTTTGACCCTCCCTATCCCCAAAACCCAGACAGAAGTAAGGATTTTCTTAGGACATGCAGGGTATTATAGAAGATTTATCAAAGACTTTTCCAAGATAGCTTCCCCTCTGTTTGTGTTATTAACGAAAAACGTTGAATTTAAGTGGAATGATGACTGTGAAAAAGCATTTGATCATCTTAAACATCAGTTGTCCATAGCTCCCATTTTGAGAGGACCAGATTGGGCACTCCCCTTTCACGTATCCTCTGATGCCTCAGACACTGCCATTGGAGATGTCCTGGGACAGGAAGAAAATGGTCTTCCCTATGCCATTTATTTCATTAGTAAAAACATGACTCCCGCAGAACTTAATTATACAGTCATTGAGAAAGAATTTCTAGCAGTTATTTATGCTATCAATAAATTTAGGCATTACATCACTGGTTATACTACTTTTGTGCATACCGATCACTCGGCCATTAAATACCTAATGAATAAATCAGTTACAAATGCTCGAGTCACTAGATGGTTACTGTTATTACAGGAATTTGATATCACAATTGTAGATAGACCAGGAAAAGAAAATGTAGTCGTTGATTTTCTTTCTCGATTGAAAACTAATGAAAATATTCTAGTAGATGATTCTTTTCCCGATGAGTATTTATTTTCAATCTCTGCCCACTCACCTTGGTACGCAGATATTGCTAACTATTTAGTTGCAGGAAAATTACCATCAAACCTATCGCACAGAGAAAAAAGGAAAATTATTTAGTAGAGCGCTAGGTACAGCTGGATAAGCGGATGTCTGTTTCACACAGGACTCGATCAGGATATCCGGAGATGCATCGATGAAGATCATATTTATGATGTACTAAAAGCTTGCCACAATGGACCTTGTGGAGGACATTTCACGGATAAAAGAACAGCACACAAGGTTCTCAGGATGGGATATTACTGGCCCTCAATATTCAGAGATGCAAAAAAATATGTCAGGGCCTGTGATAGCTGCCAAAGAATGGGCCAGCCTAACCACAGGGATGAAATGCCACTCAATCCCTAGGTAATTCTTGAACCATTTGAAAGATGGACAATAGATTTTATAGGTCCCATTAACCCTCCATCTAATCAAAGAGTTTACATACTAGTATGTACAAATTACATGACTAAGTGGGTAGAGGCCAAGGCACTTATCAAAGCTAATGAAGAATCAATATTAACATTTTTATTTGAAGAAATCTTCGTTAGGTATGGGTTGCCTAGGGAGCTAGTCACCCATGGAGGACCTCCGTTTAATTCCCATGGCTTCAAAGACACATTGCAGAAATACCATATTAAGCATAGAATGACCACACCTTATCACCCCCAGTCAAATGGGTAGGTGGAAAGCACCAACAAAGTCATAGAATCTATTCTGACAAAAACAATAAAGGAGAATAGGAGGGACTGGTTTCAAAAGCTGCCTGAAGCACTTTGGGCTTATAGAACCACTTGGAAGAACACCACAGGCTTTTCACCCTATGAGTTAGTTTTCGGTAAAAATGTTGTTTTCCCTTTGGAGTTTGAAATTAAAACTTTGAGAACTGCTTTAGTTGTTAACCTTGATTTGACTGATGCACAGACAGCCAAGTTGCAGCAGCTGCAGGAGCTAGACGAGAAAAGATTGGATGCCATGCACCAAACAACCATGATTCAGCAACAAAGAACTAGATGGCATGAAAAAACTATTAAGTAGAAGCAGTTCCAGAAAGGTAACTGGGCTTTACTGTATGACTCCTGTTTCGAGAATTTCCAAGGTAAATTGAGAACAAGGTGGCTAGGATCTTATGAAATAGATGTTGTATTTCCAAACGGAACATACAGACTTTTAACGATTGATGATAATAGAACACCGTTATTAGTGAATGGATACCGACTTTGTCCATATCAACGGCCTGTTTCTAAGGAGGATTTCAAAGCTACCTGCATGGAAGAATTACACTATGTTTTCTTGGGGGAATTTGCTTCCCCTCAAGGCACCTAAATTTCTGTTCATTTATTTATTCTTAGATTAGATTTCTGAACTAATAATCCCTACCAAGGGGCTTCTATGTTACAATTAGTTGTTTTGCAGATCTTACTTTTGGAGGATGGCTGAGAATAAAAATCCTAAAAGGATCACTTTGCAGCTTGGGAACGCTTTTTGGATCATAAGTCAAGTTTTACACCATTTTTCCGTTACTGCAACACTAGTCCCTGTTACTGCAACACCATTTTCTGTTAATGTAATATCATTCCCCGTTGCTGCAACACCACTTTTCATCTTTCCCCGTTGCTGCAACACCACTTTCCGTCATTCCCCGTTGCTACAACACCACTTTTCATCTTTCCCCGTTGTTGCAACACCACTTTTCATCTTTTCCCGTTGCTGCAACACCACTTTCCGTCATTCCCCGTTGCTGCAACACCACTTTTCATCTTTCTCCATTGCTGCAACACCACTTTCCGTCATTCCCCGTCACTGCAACACCAATTTCCGTTAATACAATATCATTTCCCTGTTGCCATAACACCACTTATCGCACGAGCTTATGTTCTGGCAAAATGTCACTTTTCAACACTACAACACCAATCCCAGCACTTAACGAATCATCATCCTGGTGGAACATATTTCGCTGCATTCAAGGGACCAGCCAAGCACTCTAACAAGTACACATCGTCGCTGCTACTTCCCGTCAGATCGCTTGTGTGCTCATAACTAAAAACCCGTTCAAATTATGATTAAGCCAGAAAATACAAGTTAAGACTTTTGCGTGCGACTAAAGGTAAAAAGTAAAGGTACGCATGTTTAAGTGTGAATATTAATTTATAGTTAATGTGGAGATGTGATACGACTGTCGAAATCATTACACTGCCAATCAAATCATTCAGTGGTAGATTTGGGGGGGATTACCAAAATATCACAATGATTCCATAACACGTAATCGTCGCCACCCTTATCCCTCGCGGTAATATCTAAAACTTACTCTGCCGTGGCATATCCTCATTTGTAACGGTTTGCCTTGTTTCAAACTCGGAAACCAGGCTCTGTATCGTGTATTGTTCGCTGAAGTAGCAGCTATGGGAGGAAATCTGATTACCTGTGAACCTGGCACGACAGCATTACTAGAACTCTACCCCGAGGTTTATCAAATTTTTCTGCAGGCAGGATGGGTAGATTACTTCAGAAGACTTCCAGACTTCAACACACAGCAAGTGTTGGAGTTCGCATGCAATTTGAGAGAGGGATTTTCGACAGTCCAGGGAGTACGTATACCAATAACAGAGGAAGATGTAGCCCAAGTCTCCGGGCTACCAACCAACAGTATACAATGGTTCAGCAGGAAACATCTTATTTTGAATGCGTAGCAAGGCTTCTTTCTACCGGGTGAACACGTAGAAGCTAAAGGCAGAGGGGTCGCTCTTCAGTCACTGCCTCCACCATGGTCAAAGGTCGCGGAGTTTGTCAAGCAATATTTAACGTGCGAAGGTCGTTACCAGGTAATTTACCAACATGACTTCGTTCTGTTAAATCATTTGAGGCATCGACAGTTGATAAATATGCTCTATTATCTTTTGGGTTGTCTGAAAAACATGTCACATTATGCTGAAAAAGCGAAGCATCCAGCCCTCTCCCTTAAACACCATAGGTTAGTCCAACTCCTAATAAATAGAGGCTTTGCTATAAATCAACCACCCCCTGTCATTAATCCTCCCCAGTAAATAGAATAAGATCCTCAGCAAGAGGAGGAAGTTCCCTAGCAGCCGGAACAAGTACTCCAGGAGGAAGTTCCCCAGCAGCCGGAACAAGTACCCCAGGAGGAAGTTCCCCAGTAGCTGGAACAAATACCTCAGGAAGTTCCCCAGCAGCCAGAGCCAATCCCTCAAGAAATTCCTCAGCAATTAACAGTAGAAACACCCCTGCAGAGGACCCCATCCCGCAATGAAGCTCAACCATCTACTTCTGTGATTTATATTTCTATTGATGATTCTGAGGATAATTCCCCCATTTCTTCTCTTAAAAGGAAAAAACAGCAGCAAGCTGAAACTTCACCAAAAAGAAGAAGAACCAGGGCTTCAATCAAAGCAGCTGCTAGTCCTGATAGTTTCCCCAACCCTAAGGAAAGTGACCGAAAAAGAAAAATTGTTGATTTTCCTGCCTCCTTAAAGAGGCAAAGAAAATGGTCAACCGCAGTAGTTAAATTTACTAACCCTTTGATTTCCAGTTCTTCACCTATTATCCTAACACCTCGTAGTCCAATTATTCTAGAACAGTCCCCTTCCTCACCCTCTGCGGCTGAGATGCAAAGCGTTGAAAGCTTTGTGACAACATTTTCTGAGGCAGTTGATACACAAGAACCACCTGCCGAAAAATCTAAAATAGACACCCAAGATGATATGGGGCAAGTGGCTGCTACACAAGAACCAGCCACTGACCCAACAGGTGACACACAAGAACCACCTGTTGGGGATGCAAATGCCCAAATGAACACGGAACAACAATCCTCTCATCCACTAAAGCCTGCAGGTATGCAAGCCCCGCCTACCATAGCCTCCCTGCAGGAAGAAATTGAGTTTTTAAAATCCAAGATTAAAGATTATCAACAGGAGATAATAATGGTCAAGGAAGCCTACCAGAATGAATATAATCTCCACTTCCTAGCACGGGTAGCGACGGTAGCAGAAAAGAATCAGTACAATGAGTACATGTGCAGTGAGTGTGGTGAATTGTACACTCAAGCAGGATATAAGGTAGTACAGGTCCCAATGAATGAAGCTAATCTGCCACCCCCTGCTGCTACAAAGAAACCTGTTGTTGTAATCAAAACAGAACAACCTACTGTTACACAAGAACCAGCAGGGAGAGCAATAGAAGAAATACAACAACCTGCTGCCACACAAGAACCAACAGGAGTTGTAGGAGTAGAAGAAGAAAAACCCGCTGTTACACAAGAACCAACAGGTTTTCCAAAAGTTGTAAAAGAAGAAATACAGCAGCCTGATGTCACACAAGAACCAGCAGGAGCTGCAGGAGCAGAAAAAGAACAACATGTTGTCACACAAGAATCAGCAGGTTTTCCAATAGCTATGGAGGAAGACATGGTACCACCGCGGCCCACCCAAACTATTGTAGAACAGAGATCCTTTATTGACGCTTATGCATAGACTGAAGTCACTGAACTCCATTGTGTCAAGGAAGCGTATGTACAGATTGAACTCACTGGACTTCACTGTGTCAAGGATGCCTATGCACAGACTGAAACCCCTTATGTCAAAAATGCTCACACGGAGACCTCTAGCTTTCAACAGCTAAAGGATACATGGAGAATAGAATATGAGCTCTCACAAGGAAAGGCATTCCAACAGCAGAAGGCACTCTAGTTTAGTTATGCATATAGAAATTGGGATGCATTGGAACAGTCTAGAGCCCAGCATAAAGAAAATAAGGAGGTAAAAGCTAGGCTATCCCGTGCTTTTGATCTGCTTCAGAGGGCATTGGATACAAGAAAGCCCTCTTTTAACTATGCAGTATTCTTGAGAGAATGCCCGGCGTTCTTACAAATAAAAGCAATAAGAGATGGAAGACTGTACCAAGTTAATACACCTGACCAGTTTATTGCAACATTCAAGGAAGCACCACATAACGATCAAAACTTGCTTTGTGAACTCTATCTTCACAATGAGGCTATGCCTAAAGATAGAGCGATGAATATACTTCCTGTTGTTGGTGATATTCAATTAAGAGCATTTATCTCTTTTCTAGCTAATCAATTAACTTGGAAAAATGCCTACATGTCAGCAGAACATAATGAGAACAACTGCCTCCTGTGGATTCGAAATGAACCACATAATCCAGCTACTTTCATTGCACAACATCGGAATTATGTAAGTAATCCAGAATTGGCTGACCATATAAAGAAGCTACAGGCAGAGGTTTTGCAGGACTGCCAGCATTATGTGAAAACAAAAGGGGCACTGGCCGTCGAAGAAAATAAGTTATTCTGGGAACATTGTCCCAAAGAAAGATAGGAATACCACCCCTACAATCCCCTCAATCTCCAGGTAGCGATTTCACGCATACCTTTTTATGTTAAATGTATGGAAAACTGTGCGAAGAAATGGATCAGCTACCATTTTCATTTCTCTCTCTTATGGTTACCTAGTCGGCAATACAAAGCTCATTATAAACTAACCAAGAAGGAGGAGGTAGCAGCATGGCAGCAGATACAGAATGTTCATGGATTCAGAATTAAGTCAGATAAAGCCTTCTTGAGCTACTCTATCAGCAACTTACACTGTTCATCCCAGTTCTCTGACTCAGATTCAGACTAAACGTTGCATGAGGACATGGAACCCTTTCAGTTGGGGGGTATGTTAGGACTCTGAATAGTCTACTTTTAACCCTACATTTTGTTATGACATTACTCTTTTTTACCTATGAGTTGAAACCCTTGATATCATTTTTGACCTCATCATCCCAAGGTATGAAGTAACTCTCCTCATTTGCTATATGATTAATTATTCAACACATATTCATGTTATATTTACAATTAATCTATGGAAATTAGCTAAGTCGCTGACAGTTGATTGGAATTGTTCAAAGTCCACAGAATCATGATTCACAATTGCTGCAACACCAGGAACAGCAACTATGCAGTTGCTGCAACACCAAAAGCAGCAACTGACTAAAGCAGGAAATGTCTCAATTCGCAACAGCAATTGTCTAAAGTTGGCAAGGCTATACTCGGCCGATGATGATAAAGCATGATCAAGTCAATCCAGCCACAGACGCGGGAACATCGGGAACAACACAAAGTATTTTAAGAGACGGTTAAGATGTGCCGAATCAGCAACAACAACAGAATAACTGAGGATAGCATGAGGAATCCGAGGAAAGAGACGAAGACCATCCATTTTGCAACAGCGGGAAGAATCGATTAACCAAGGATGACAAGATAGTACATGGTTGTAACAACATGCTGTAACAGGAACCAATTTCCTATTTCTGTACAGAAGAATTAAACTGTAGGACCATCTATTATAATAGATGTCTCTCTATAAAGAGGAGACATCTACCGTTGAAAGACTAGCGTGTGATACTGAATTATTGTAGTGTTGAAGGTTGGAATTTCTGTTGTAATTGAACTCTTGGCAGATGAATAAAGTTTTGTTCTGAGCATTTCGATTTAGTATTTGTGTGCAGGGGAATCTTATGAGAGGGACAGGGCCCACCTTCTTCACAAGATTCACCCATTCCTTTCCTGTTAAGTGTGTGTTAATTCTGTATGTGTTTAGCCTTGCTTTTGGTATTTTCCTTTTGCTGATATGTTGTTCCTTTAATCGATTGGCGTTGTGAGAAGTGTGTCACCGGTGAATAGGATTTTGGTGTGTATTGGCGACTGATCACAGAGGCAGGTGTTGGGCGTCCTTATTCTGAGGATAGGGTCCTGGTCCTCTGTTACAAACAACCATCATTTTTCTGCAGATTTTTTACCTTTACTTAATTTCATTTCATTTCTGCAATAGTTTAAGACTGCTGTAACACAGAGTAAGTGTTTGATAGGAATTAGAATTGTTTTACTACAGCTTTTAATGCTTTTGAAATTAAAGTACATAGAGTACGAGGTCACCTTTGAAATAAAAGGAATTTCCTGGGTTGACAAATTAATGTGGTGCTCGACTGTTAATCAATAACAATTCGAGCGACCAACACCAAGGAGGAGACCTTGGAAAAGTTGCAGCATAAGAAGCCTGAGGTAAAAACTGATTCTTCAATTTCATGTTCTTTTTATCATCATGATTTCGTTTCTTTTGAGAAACATGCTATAGGAATTGGATCAAAAATTTTGAGAAAAATGGGGTATCAAGGAAAGGACCTTGACATTGATGGCCATGGCATTGTGAATCCCATCAAAGTGGAGGAATTTCCTCACTATGTAGGACTTGGGTATGTCAAAAAATAGATTGATAATGCTCCAAGACAACCAAAAATCAACCAGCGATGGATGATGAGACCACCTCACCACATTCCAGATAGTGAGTATTCCACAAGCACTTATCATAGGCGCACCAGGAATAGGTTTTCCAAGAAAATCAGAAAGTTTGTAAGAGAAAATTCATTATAATCAATGCAACAAGGATGGATACTAGAGAGCCACATGTTATATACTCCATGCCAAGACATCACCTATGAACGAAATATATGATTGAGATGTTCAACAAGAGAATCAATCGCAAGGAGATGACCCATTCACTTTTTTGAGTGAGAGATGGTTTTACTAGATATAATAGGTTATCATGGCCACATTTTGTAAATCATGTGCTGTGATATAATTGTAAAAGTGAGGATGCGTTTTCCATCACTTATTAAAGAAACATGATGTTTTTAGCCTCTTTTTATTGATATTTGGGGTAGATTTCTATTATGACGTAAACTTGAACAAAGACTCTGTTTTATAAACTCTTGGCAAGTATGGGGTTACTTGAGTCATGTTTGGTCTTGTATGTAATTTGCAAAGAATGTATCACAGGTTTGCATGGAATGCAGATATAGAAAGTGTGGCTTGATAAGGGAATATGAAGATTGCAGAATGTGTTCATGCTTTTGGAGGACCAAATTCTCCTCAGTGGGGAGGAATGATCCAGTGGCTCCAAAAACAGTCAGAGATCAAAGAGGTCTTAGGAAAGGCTCAAACATAAAAAGTTATTGGATTACAATGAAACTAGGGTTAGATAAAAGAGCCCATTGCAATATTTTCAATGGTGCAAACGACACCTCAATCCAAGTTCGTATGAGAAAGTTATGGTCAGTCAAAGTTTTGGTCAAACTAGGCCCCTTACTAAATTTGGCAGGAATGTCAACTAAATTTGGAATTACACTAAAATTGGAGGTCTACTAAAATTGCAAGTTCGGCTAAATTTGATGGAAGTCACTAAAATTGGCAGCCACTAACGAGGCAACAATTTGGCACTTATTAGCGACGGATTTCGGAAACCTGAATGAGAAAATTTGTTGCCTCTTTAATTTTTTTCGTAAACCCAAAAATCCAGCCGGAACAAGGAAATTTGTCGCCTCTTGAATTTTTCTGGTAAACCCAAAAATCTGGTCGAATTTTTTTGTCTATTTTTTATAAATTCAAAGTATTAATTAAAAAAGGCGGGTAGGTAGGGCCGATGGACCTACCCAACACACCAAGAATTTTATATATATTAAAATGAAAGGGTCAGGGCCCACAACTAACCCAATACCCCATCCACAACCCATAATTATTACCATATAACAACATAGAGCTAGTTGGGTTTGAACCCACCCGGTCAAGCCAGCCAACCAATGCAATGGATGGCTACATAATTCAAAGAAAAAAAACAAATGCTAAGTATTGGTGCAGTGGGTTTTGAACCCAGCCTGCCCGCCAACCATTTTACCACTTATACCAATATGCCACCCGACATCACTTGGTAAGTTTGTTGGGTGAAAATTATATAAAACTCAAGTTTTTACCATCTGATAGTGGATTTAGCATGGAACCCAACACATGGGCAGCCCATGCTTTGCATGGAGTTCGAGAAGAATATTCTATGATGCAGGGGAAGAATATTTAGATTCCCTTGGAGGTTTATTTTTTATAGAGATAGAAGTTTGTCAACTTCTCTATTTTCCGCAAGGAATCTGATGGTGTAATCAGTTTCCTTATCTAAGTAGCAGATCTTCAGTCAACTTGCAAGGAGGAATCTTTTTGGAATCATGAGGAATCTAAAAAATTCCCTTGGGGCCAAATTTACACACTGACAAAATCATGCCATCTTTATACTCAAACGAACTATAATTTTGACAGGAGTCTGATGGTGTGATCGATTTTCGAATCTGAGCAGTGGAATTTTAGTCAACTTGTAGAGAGGAATATTAGTGGAATCATGAGGAATCTAAAAGATTCCCTAAGGGCCAAATTTTGGTAGCTTCATAACCATGCTAACTTTATAATCATTTCACTCATTTTTTCATGAGGAGTGCAATGGTGAAGTCATATTTTTCATTTGAGAAGCAGAATTCCAATCAACTAGTGAGAAGGAACCTTTAGGGAATCTTTGAGATTCCTAAGGGTATAGATTTTGACGGTGGCAAAAAGGGGTCAAGTTAACAGTCATTTAACAATATTTCGCACCATGAATTCAATGGTGCAGTCCCTTTCTTCAAAAGAGGTGTGAATTTTTAGGCCATCCCTAGAAATGGAGGTATAGGGTACCTTTTATACATGCATGTAATTTGATTTTTGTTGAATATTAATGAAAGCGACCTCTCCACTTTGAGCGGATCATGGAGACATAGTGCACACTGCTTGAACTCTATTATCAACCTATTTTTCTTTTTTTCTCATGATTGTATTTCTTTTCCGTTTCTGTTATGTGTATGCATTTTATGGTTACATGCTCTTTTATATGGAATTATGAATGCATCAATGAAGTAAAAAGATTTGGATCAATTTATTATTGAACACGAAACAAAATCAATATTAGGAACAGATATCTAATCCCACGAATTAATGACCTTCTTGACCAGCTCAATGGGACTAATTATTTTAGCAAGATCAATTTGAAATTTGGCTACCACCATGTGCCAATAGAACCCACAAATCTATGGAAGACTACCTTCAAATCCAAGGAGGAATTTTTCAAGTGGTCGATCATAACTTTCGAGTTGACAAATGCCCCTGCAACATTTTATGAGGTTTATGGATGACATATTTTATCCCATCACCAACTCATTCATGGTTTTATATATGGATTATCGTTCAAGATTTACTTCATATCCCGCCATTATCGTTCACGGTATTTCTAGGCCCTTGGGAATTTTCCTGATACCACCTCACCTAGTTCCAAAACCATTTGAAAATCCAAAGCTCAACCACATGGAAAAACCCCATCACACCTGGAAAAACCTATGTCAATTATATCAAGTGAAGATTTACTTCATATCCCACCATTATCGTTCACGGTATTTCTAGGCCCTTGGGAATTTTCCTGATACCACCTCACCTAGTTCCAAAACCATTTGAAAATCCAAAGCTCAACCACATGGAAAAACCCCATCACACCTGGAAAAACCTATGTCAATTATATCAAGTGAACCAAATACATGCGAGCATGTACCATGCATGCCAAATATAGCAAGAAAATCATACATCAACTTGATACTTGTAAAGTAATCCCACTGTAGCACTTGATCCAACTTTTCCTTCCTTGATCTTTGCTTCCCTTTGATTTTTTTCCTTCCTTTTCCTTCCTTGATCTTTGCTTCCCTTTGATTTCTTGTCCTTCCTTTTCCTTCCATTCTTTAATGTTAGAGTGCTCCATCAATGCCCTAAGTGTGAAAAAGTATGAGAGAGAGAGTAGAGAGAAAGCTCCAACCCAAAACTACCAAAAGGCCAAACTGAAAGAAGCCATGAACTGATCCTCAAAAGCATTTTTATTATTGAGGCCTATGTGTTCTTCAATTTCCAATATTTTTCCTTAAATTTACTCCTCACATGAAACTTGTGACCATTCACCTTCCCTTTATCCTACTTTCCATTATTTTCATAAATGAAATGCCAATTAATGCCTCTTTTTCTTTTCAAAGCCTTTTCCAATTTCCTTAGCCATAATAAACCACATAAAGACCCACTAGGATGTTTTTCTCGATATTCAGCTTGGAATAAGTGTCTGTTACATAACATTTTTTCACTATCCCTGTACTCCCCATCCACGATCCTGGAGGACCTATGCAGTGAACCCTACATGCTTTCCTATCATGAAGAAACTCCAAATATGTTAGAAAATTATATATTACGGAGCAATGGAACACATAAAATATTGCAGAACTATAAACACAGAAAACGCACAAAACAAGAGAGACACAGATATACGTGGTTCACCCAGTTTGGGCTACGTCCACCTCGAACAGCCAGTCCTTCCTTTCTATTATCCAGCAAAATGAAGAGACACAACCTACAGCAAAGCCGCTGTAGTATCCTCTGTTTTCTCTCACAGTCTCACCTCTCTATTTTTCCGCTCACACACAGAATACACATCTATCACAGCCTCAAAATACAATGCCCTCATACAAAGAGAGGGGTTTCCTTCTAGGGCAAAAAACCCTAAACTAAACATAAGTTCTACCGTCAGATCATCCGCCTAATGAACGGCTCAGATTGACTAGAAATTACTATACTTTTACAAGCAAATTTACATCTGTTTTTTCTCGGGGGCGCCCCCGAGCCCCCGCCGGGGGACCGCTGGCCCCCGGACCCCCCAGTTGGGGGGGACAAGCCCCCCCCACACCCCCCCGCGTGGAGGGGTGTACAAAACTTCCTGGGGTATACTTCCGGTTGAAACAAAGACCTCTGAACAATCATGCTCCACACACAACAAAATATGTCCCTCTTTATGAGCATAATAATTCCCCTTTGCATCATTTCCCAAGAATCTTCGTTTTGCACCAGTTTACAAGACCAACGCTACTGACCAATTTCCTCCTTGCACCAATTTACATAGATTACAACTAGCCCTAACCTCATACAGAGTGACTGAGCCCTTTTCCAGTTGTGTCGATCCTCTTTTGGCAAGTTTTTTAAATATGGAATCGAAGCTTCCAGCTCTACAAGCTTCGTAACAAAAGTCTGGTAGATGGTTGAGTTGAATGGAGCCGAGGAAGTCATTTTGGGCTCCTTTCCCCTATTAGGATGGAACAAAATCAAGAGATATGACCTTCTCCAATGACGAAAGGAACCATCTCCCATCCATCCAAGCTATATAAACGTCTCTTTTCCCAAGCTAAACTAGTTTTGGAGTGAGTTTGGATGATCATCAAGACGTCTATATCTTATATCTTTCTAGTGTATGTTCGAGGGAGAATAGTGTGTATTGGTTTGGTTTGAGATTAGAGGGAAGAGGCCTTAAAAATTACATTGTTGGGGCTACCCATGAGATGCTAGCCGAAGTGTGGGAACTTGGATACGTCGGAGGAGACCAACAACATCAAGGCATTGGTTGTAATCTCTTTTTGATGTGTATGAATACAACTATTGATTGATTTCCTACATGAAGTGTTATTTTACATATTTATGGCTTATTGTTCCTTGACCTATTAAGTAGGCTAAATACAATATTTTATGCTATCACATTTTTTGTTGTTTGTTTGCTTGTTTTAGGTATTCAAAGGAAGGAAATAGAAGATAGCTGGAGTGAGGAAGCAGGATCATCACTAAGTGGAATAGCATTCTAAGAGGTAGGTTGATCTAGGTGGATGTTGGTGGCCACCCACCTATCCCATTTGGACCCCCGCAACTGTCTCTTTCAATTTTTCATTTTCTGTAATTGTAGCACAATTTACTATTTTTAGCATTTTTTTGGATCCTAATCTTCCGGAGACGTTTTGATGCCCTAAACAACGTTTTTGGAGAAATCTAGGAGCAACATGGGTCCATGGACTGATTTTTATCTTCCCAAAATTGTAGTGCTCAAATACATATTTCTAACGAGATATTGTACACATCAAACGGAGATTGGGTGCCAACGTTACGACCTCGAGAAGTTGATGTACCAACTTACCCAAAACAGGGCCCACAATTTGGTGTTTCATCTTCTAGGGTTAGGTTTTGGGATGTTAAGGGTTTTCCATTGTTTCTCAACAATAAATAGGCCTTCGAGCCTCATTGTAACATAGTTTAGAGGCATGTAGCTGCCACATCTCTTCTTAGAGATAAACTACCATTGCCCTAACTGGTTTATTTCCATTTTTGTTTGTAAGCATATTTCAGTATTTTATGTTAATGAAATGAAGTATTATTTCCACTGCATCTTTGTGCTTATGGTTATCTCTATAACTTGTTGTGTTCTTGTTTAAATCCAAATTAGTGGTATCAGAGCAGTCTTCTTTTTCTTTGTTTTTCTTTGCATGTCCCCAACGAGGTCAGGATTTAACGAGTTAGGACTTGAACTGGTCGAACCTTTGCAAGACTAGCCTCGCAAATCCTGACAACCTCCCATGGTGGATGAAAAGAAATACAAGGGGGTAAGAGAACCTATCAAAATATTGCTTGAATAAGCCCTCAAGCGGCAAAGGAACATGATGATGGACAACTTTTCCCAAATCCTTCAGCGGCTACCCAGAGGCGACGCATCGGCTTCTAGCAGCTACTATGGAAATGCCATGCCCTTTATGGTACAAGTTAATTTTGAAATCCCCATATTTGAGGGTCAGATAGACACAAATTTCGTAGATAAATGGCTAAATCTGCTAGAGGGTTATTTTTTTGTTCATGAATTTTCGAGTCGGGAAAATCTTGTTTTCTCTCTTCTCAAAGAAGCCCCCCATGTCAAGGACTAGTGGGAAAGCTACTGTGAGTAGAAGGATGAAAGTACGGACTCACTATTCTCAGCCACACCCACTTGGGATTCCTTACGGGATGACACGAAGGATCAGTATTACCTTGTCAAAATATATGAGGAAACATACATAAAGTGGACCACGCTACAACGGGGAAGGGACCAAGATGTGCCAAAGTTCAAAAACATTTTTCATACCCTGTGCACACAGTTGGGTATCAAGGATTTTGAGCTACATCTGGTACACAAATACCCTAGCTACCTACACAAGTACATCCAGGAAGAGATGGATTTCCTGAACATATCCTCTCTTGGCACGACATACCGATATGCTATCAAAATCGAGCAAAAGTTTAAACAAAAGAAGCGAGACTTTGGATCTACAAATCTGAATACCAAAGGACAAAGCCAAGGTGGGTGACCCAACAGAACTCGTAAAAGCCACAAGAAAAGAACAACACCACAAAGTTGAAAAAGGACACAGGAAAATGTTGTGAGTTCCACAAGAGCCCCACTCATATCACAAGTGAGTGTCGGACCAAGCAGTCATTGGTGGTTGAGTTGAAGGCTTCAGAATCAAATGCATGTTCTAACCCGAAGTCAGAACTCGACAAGGGGAATGACAAAGGGAAGCAGATCATTGACGCAGAGCCGAGCACCACTATTTCCACTACCATGGTCCAGAAGAATGAGCTCGAATATCCAGAGGAGGGGGAGCTCCTTTCCACTCACAAATGTGGGTGAAGGGTTCACCACTACAATTTATTGTTGAAAATGGCAGCCAAAAGAACCTCATTTCAGCAAAGGTCATGAAGTGGTTGGGCCTACCGACTAAAGCACACCCGCAACCATACAGTGTTGTGTGGCTTCACCAAAGACAAGATCTCTGAGTTTTCCATCAATGTCTCCTTCCTTACAGCATCAAACCCTTCACAGACAAGGTATTGTGTGATGTTACACCTCTGGATGTTTGTGATGTACTATTAATCCAACCATACTTATGGAGGCAACATGCTGTGTATGAGTCAAGGCCTCATGCTATCATTATTTCTTTGTGTAATTCATTATACAGGATGCCGGTGGTAGCCCCACCTACTACCACCTCTTTGATCATTGCCAAGAAAGGTAGCAAGCTCATCTCCCAAACTAGGAAATTCATTTTCTATTTGGTTCACTCCCAAAGTAAAGGGAATATTGTCACCACATCCATGACCCCCACGAAGGGTTCCTTCATGCAGCAGTAACAACAAAGGTTTATGGTCATGAAAAAACATAAGAACAACTTCTCCTCACCCACAAGGGTACCATACAAGCTTCAGTTGGGAAACAAAGTTTGGTTGCATCTACAGAATGAATGCCTTACAATAGCCCATCAAAAGCTCTGACCACACTTAAATGGTCTGTGCAACATTACCAAGGTTGTGGGAAATAATGATTTGGAGCACAACATTCCTCCATTCCTTCTCTTGCAAGTGTTCAATGTGTACCATCCTCAACCATGCTTCCCACCATTACTGGACACATCCGAGATTGCAGAACATCTCACTAGGGACCAAGTTCAGTAGATTGAGGAACTCAATGCAATGGGGACCATTGCTTCCTAAGGGTGGAGAAATGATCTAGGTGGATGTTGGTGGCCACCCACCTATCCCATTTGGACCTCCAAAACTGTCTCTTTCATTTTTTCAGTTTCCGTAATTGTAGCATAATTTACTATTTTTAGCAGTTTTTCGGATCTTGAACTTCTTGAGCTATTTTGAGGCCTTAAATGATGTTTTTTGAGAAATCTTGGAGAAACATGGGTCCATGGACCCACTTTTATCTTCCCAAAGTTGTAGTTCTTTGATAGATCTTTCTAACGATCTATTGTACGCATCAAACAAAGATTGGGTGCCAAAGTTACGACCCTGGGAAGTGGATGTACCAACTTACACAAAATGGGGCCCACAATTTGGCGTTTTATCTTCTAGGGTTAGGTTTTGGGTTGTTAAGGTTTTTCCATTGTTTCTCAACAATAAATAGGCCTTCGAGCCTCATTGTAACACATTTCAGAGGCATGTAGTCACCACATCTCTTCTTAGAGATAAGCTACCATCGCCCTAGCTGATTTATTTCCATTTCTATTTGTAAGAATATTTCAATATTTTACATTAATGAAATGAAGTATTATTTCCGCTGCATCTCCATTTTTATGGTTATCTCTATAATTTGCTGTGTTCTTTTTTAAATTCGGATCATAGGCTCTCTTAATTGATTCTAGCTTAAGGAGATTTTCCACATATTGTTTGTTTGTGGCTAGACTCACTTTCTCGGGTTAGAGGAATTGTTTGCATCCACTCTGAGAATTTACCTGGACCACAAATTGGTGACCATACTAGGGACATATTCATCAAAAAAATTTCTGAGTACATTTCCATGCGTGGATGCGTCACTAAGGAACAAGCCATCGTGCATGCCCAATATCTAGACCCCTGCAAAATCTTCTTCCAAACAGAAGTTGGTCTCCAATACTGCTCCTAATGATTCCTCTCGCAATTCATTTGGCCCTAGTAAAACCTTAGTGGTTCACATTGTCTAGTCTACCGTAGTGGATAAATCCTATAAAGGTAAGAAGAAAGGTAAAGGCAAGGGTAAAGCCGATGCCTCAAAAAAGGGTTCTCCTAAGTCGTCTATTGGTGACTCTTCCCAATGGAAGCCCAAATATCCATGCCTCATCTGTGAGGAGGATCACTATACTAAGGACTGTCCTAGACGATATGAAGTTAGTCATTTTCTCAAAGGGACCCCAGCTATCTTGAAAGGGCCCTTTCCGTCCTAGTAGACTCAAATGGTAGACCAACATCAATCATCCACTTCCACAAGTTCACAAATGTTCATGATGAGTACACCGATTAACGTGGCTACCAGGTCAAAGTATTATCAAACTCCTACCCCGACAACAGGGAAAGAGAAAGAAGGCACCCCTTCTTCTTT
Organism: Pinus taeda; assembly: GCA_000404065.3. Lineage (NCBI taxonomy): Eukaryota > Viridiplantae > Streptophyta > Pinopsida > Pinales > Pinaceae > Pinus > Pinus taeda. The sequence continues at coordinate 67,521 of APFE030820556.1, read as the reverse complement.
TGCCCCATCTAGTTCTAGCCCTCTCCATATAGAGCGACCTAATCTTGATTCCACCATTTGATCACCTTCTCGAGGTGTGCTATGAAAGTCCTCATACAATCCCAATGCTCGAGCCACTCAACATTATAAAATTGTTGAAGATTTGGCTCAAGCACCATCAAATATGTTTACTCTCGAGGTCCTTCAAAGCTGTCCTTCTTAGCGAAAATCATTACTATGAGCTATTGGGGGTATTGATCCAGCTGAATCTAATTTCATATGTTTTGACCTAGAAAACCACGTTATGTTTTTACCTCATCAGATTGCCTTTCTCATTCAGGTGATCATAAATGATAGAACCATTCATAGGACCATCATCTATGAAGGTGCTTCTACCTGCATCATGTCTATCACTTGTTGGAAGGAAATTGGTTCTCCTACTTTGAACCAGTACCCTAACACTTTGGAAGCTTTTCACAGACCTAATTCGTGACCATTTGGTGTCCTTCCCAACCTTACAACTACTTTGGAGGGAAAGACAATACATGTCAAACTATAGATCGTTGACGTTAATATTAGCTACAATCTTCTACTCAGACAGAGTTGGACCCATGCCATGCATGTTGTAGCCTCCTCACTTTTCCATGTGATTTGCTTCCCCATCAATGGAAGATAGTCACAGTCGACCAATTGTCCTTTGCCTCTTCCTCCTCAAATGGTAATGTTCCATATGTAAATCACACTTGTGTTCCTTATGAGAGTGTGGGGACAGGATTCTTTAAAGATCCTGCCTTATGGGTATTTTTCTGCTCCCACCTCCTCATGTTGCCTTTATCAACATGATTTAAGTCAATTTTGATCCTTGGGTTATTCCTTCACCGGATCTTGTTGATACATGGGGTGAGGTTATGCCATTAAATCCCGCCGAAATTGATTACACGGAAATTGTTTCAGCTTCACCTTTGGTATCCTCTGATCATCCTGTTTCAAGAACATCTCTTGATGCATATTCTCAATCCCCGTGGCTTGGTTCTTCAGAATCTCCCAATCCCTTAGCCGAGACTTTTCTTTCAGACGAGAGTATCATGGCATTAATGTCTCTAGAGGAAGTACCTTGGAATGACAATCATCATCGTTCCTCATTCTTGCATGGCCCGACAGTCATGTCTATGTGTCTTGTGAAGTTCTCTTCTTCATTAAGTATTGACATGTCAATTGCTCTTGACATTATCAAGATATTTCAACTAAGGGCACCTTTATCTCTTCATAGATTCAGGGTTTTTTCTCCCTCCTCGATTTTTTACTGATTTCCCATTATTGCAATGGGGTTCTCATCTTCTGACTCATAACCCTCCCTCACCCAGGGGGCATGGGGGCACAACCTTATATTATTTCTACTCTATTATTTGAACGAGTCGATGCTTACTCATCATGTCAATAGAAAAACTATGGTTTTCATCTGTGTTGATTGATTACCTAAGTCCAAGCATGGACTCTCTCAAAAGTACTATGCTTAGGTCATATCACACGGCTACATTTGTATATTAGTGTGTTATTCATTTTTGTACAATGTTGTTTGGTGTGTTATTTTGCAAGCAACTTTCCTGCTTATTATGCTTTTTCCTGCTTTGCATATGTCAGTGTCTCCTCACATCAGTTTTGCTGATGGTGCTTATCGTGGTACCCGTAATCGATCATCCGTGACATGGGCCATTTATGACCCCCATGCTGAGTTGATTGATCTTCAAGGTATTTGTCTAGGTCGAACAACTAACAACATCATTGAGTATAGCACTGTTATAAAATTGTCATCAAAAGCTATTGCTTTTGACATCCAGGCATTGGTTGTCAACCTCAATTCACAGCTTGTCATCCTTCAACTCAATAGTAAATATTCTGTCAGAAACCCTCAAATATTGGGAATGTATCGACGTATTTGTCTATTGGAGAGAAATTTTGATTACATTGCATATCATTATATTCCTAGACACATGAATACATTAACATATGCATTAGCTACTTATGTGTTGGATAGACATTTGCGAAACACGTGAAAATAAAAGAAATAAAACATTTGTACCATAGTAATAAAGGAAATATAGCATGTGTGTGTGTGTGTGTGTGAATAATGTTTTTCATACATGAAAACCCCAAAAAAACATATGTGTGTTCAAAATACATCCGTGGCTTGCAGGGCTCAAAAATGTGGAAAGCTAGACCTATGCACTAAATATCATGATGCTCATGGTAGCATGTAGCTTCTTAGACTACGCGATTTAGCATTCGATGGATCCGATCTAATACCCCCACTATATGCCTCTGATAATGGCATGGGACATCGCCCATCAGGGCATACTCTGGGATATTGTGGGTTAATCCCTTGAGGTTCCGCGCGATCTCCTCCTCATTTCCGCGTCCTTCCTGATAAAGAATGACCTCGAACTACTGAGCAACGCACCTGGAAATCGGGGACATCTAGGCAATGCATTCTGGTCCAACATTTGCATTCATAAAATCAAAATGTCATAAACACATATATCTCAAAAACAATAAAAAATTAAAAATTAAAATTGTTTGTTTTTTACCTCCATCATCATAATCCTCCCCATCTGGGAGTTGCATATCTGGATCACCGTGAAAGTTAGTACTATTGTAAGGACAATCCTCCACTACGATCAACTGTCATCATAGCCATAATAAGAAGGTGAGATTATAAGACATTTGTTGGCCCTTAGTAATCCTGGGCATCAATGCACTCCAATGGACCATCCGTGGATCTCGTGTCAATAGTAGTTCCACCTTAGCCAACTGGTAGTTAAATAGCTGAACTCGCTCCAAGAAGAAGGTCACTAAAACAAACCCATAGCAAAACTACTTCAGGCTTCCCGCCTTCAATTTTAATACCTAGTGCTTCATGTTTACCTTCAGAGCTTCTTCCTAGTTGAAGATAGTTGGTGTCGTACAGCCAATAGCATACTGAAACTTCGACTTGTTGGTCTCACATTGTGCTTGAGCCCTAGCCACTCTGTTTACAGTCAACAGTGACACTCTTAGCACAAGATCCCAAATAGTCATGATCTTGATCTTGCCACTTTTTGATTTGAGTGCTTCTTGACAATGTTCTACAAGTAGCATGGTCACACTTTCCCATTAGGCCTTGATCCATATAGGTTGGCTGGCTCCCCTCTTCGGGACAATCCTATGATGAAATAAATGTCTGAAGTTTCCAACTCCAATTCTTGGTCACGGATCATGAAAAATTCCCGATTCACATCCCAGAGACTGATCAGATATTGTAGAAATTTGGGTTGAGTCCGTAGACCTGGTGTAAGGAAAAATTTGAGGAGCCCACATTTCCTTATATCATTCAAGCAATTTGGGTCTGCCATTGCTTGAGTGTCAATGTCCTCATGCTCACCTTCCTTCCAATCCACCATTTTTCACGATTTTTTCCCTGCAAAAACCATATAATTCAGTAAATAAACATCTTTGGACAGAGAAATTTGGATTCAATCAGATAAATTGGGTAAAAACTTGAAAAAAAATTGTTCACAGTGTCGGTGTGATTGTTTTAAAAATAGTAGTGCTGACGGCATGCTTGACAGTTTCAATAACCCCCGATCAACGTGATTCTGTGCCTGAAAATCGCACCGACTGAGGGTGAATTTTTTTTGTCAAAATCTCCTCAAAATCTCCTAAAAATGGTTAAAAATAGGTAAAATAAGCATGAAAATGGAGCTTAAGGTCTTGGCTCTTACTTGAAACTAATGGCTCGACGAATGGCCTCCCATATCTCCCGCAATCTGGTCCTAAAAAACTACGGCACAAGTGGGTAAAAATATCTTCACACAAAGGTGAAATGGTAAATGGTAAAAAATAATTACTTTTTCCTCCTTTTATTCATTTTTCATGAAATATTAGTGTTTCAAAATTATTTTTGACCTATTTTGCCTCAGAATCTGGATAATTCATTTCCCTTTTGTGTAGCATTAGGTGACGGGTTATTGATGATGGTAATGGAGTCACATTTAAGCTCTTTTCTCAACTCGTAAAACTCAAATGAAAAGATTGCTGAGTATTTTTCCCTTTTTGATTTGTAAAAGAGAATAAAAATCTAGGGTTCACTTTCAAGCTCTTTTTCTACTCTTTAAACATGAAAAGATTGTCGAGCACTTGTCGTTTTAAACTCGTTAAGGTCCGAAACATTGTTCACCCAGTATATGCTTAACTCTTTTTTGGGCTGGGATGAACTATTTACAAAAAAGACATTTCTTGAGTGAAATGGTCAATCATTTCTCTCAAGTATCATTTTCTACCTTTTCGGGCTCGAGAGACACAAATGTACGAAAAGGGAGCATGTGGAGTTTTCTTTTCTATGTCTTTTTCAAACTCTCTAAACATGAAATAGATATCGAGTTCCACCCTTTTCCGACTCATTAAAACATTTGACATTGGATTCATCACCATGACGAATGTGTGCTTCTCCTTCCTAGGGATCATTACACTTACTAGGTCAGATTCGTCTGAAGGATGAACTTACAGTGCAAGCACATGTTATCCCCTTCAAGATTGCGATCAATAATAATTGGGGTACCTACCAGAAATGGTGGGGGGAAATTGGAAATTCTATCAGTCGTGTCGGAAACTCACTCTTGAACATGACACTTTCTACTTCGTGTCAGGTTGGGATATCCTCCTTTTCATAATTAACCTTCCTGGGTTGGGCTGCACATTTTGTCTCTACCACGTCATCATGACCACCGATCCTATGGATCCCAAAAGCTGCCAAACTCCATAATCGTGTCGCCAATATGTTCAAGAGTTAGTCATTTTGTAGTTACACTTACTCTTGATTCTCTGTATCATCTGAAATCATTTGCATTCCTTTGTCTCCTATCTATGATGTGGGATACATCATGGCCCTCCTTCGAAATGATTTCTTCCTGTCGACTTGAGCTCATTATCGAGGAAGTTGGCCGAGAGGCTCCCTTCCAGTACCTTAGAGCTTGCATGCCCTAACGGCAAGTTCTTCACACTCGACAACAAGTTCACATCATTGGCTTTTGATCGGGTGATTTCAAGGGTGTTCGACTTCATTCCCTTTCTTCATATTTTGTGAACTGTGCTTTTGGTACCTTGAGAACCATTGTGATTATTGGTGGTTTCTCTCACGCTTGTTAATGGTTCACATCATTAACTAGTAATCAAGTGACTTTCTAGCATGTTTGACTTCAACACATTAATTCACATGTTAGGATTTGTACTTTCATTAGGTTATTTGGAGCGCAAGACCTTAGGCTCAAATTACATAAGTCCAGGTTGCGAGTCGATGTGACATGATCCTATTTATATACATGTCTCTTTCAGATGGATGGCTGCGGCCATACCATGAGTTGTTATATGTGATCCATCTCATTATTGGATGGTTGTGACCATACCTTGGTTTCATTATGATCCTCTCTATTGGATGGTTGCATCCATACCATGATTCATGTATCATTTGCAGAGTTTTCACTGGTGTATATGTATCTATGCTTGCTTGCAAGTTTTCCGACAATGGAATCTAGTTCCCAGCATCCACTTGTAAAGCATTTCACCCCTCACTCTAGTTTGGCCTTCATGCTCTAGGGGGCATATATTACACAACATTTTGACACTATCCCTGTACTCTCCATCCACGATCTTGTAGGACCTCTATAGTGAACCCTACATGCTTTCCCATCATGAAGAAACTCCCAATATGTCCCTCTTCATGAGAAAAATAATTCCCCTTTACATCATTTCCCAAGAATCTTCCTTTTCCCCAGTTTACAAGACCGGTGCTACTGACCAGTTTCCTCCTCATGTCGATTTGCAGAGATTAAAACATGCCCTAGCACTGTATGGAGCGACTGAGCCCTTTTCCAGTTGTGCCTATCCTCTTTTGGCAAGTTTTTTAAATATGGAGTTGAAGCTTCCAGCTCTAGAAGCTTCGTAACATATGTCTAGTAGATGGTTGGGCATGATGGAGCCGAGGAAGTTAGTTTGGCTCCTTTACCCTATTAGGATGGAACAAACTCAAGAGATAAGACCTTCTCCCATGATGAAAGTAACCATCTCCCATCCATCCAATCTATATAAACCTCTCTTTTTCCAGGCTAAACTAGTTTTGAAGTGAGTTTGAATGATCAACACGATGTCTATAGCTTGTAGATTTCTAGTGTATGTTTGAGGGAGAATATTGTGTATTGGTTTGGTTTGAGACTAGAGGGAAGAGGCCTTAAAATTCCATTGTCGGGGCTATCCATGAGATGCTAGCAAAAGTGTGGGAACTCGGATATGTCGAAGGAGACCAACAATGTCAAGGCATTGGTTGTAATATTTTTATGATTTATATGAATACGACTATTGAATTATTTCCTACATGAAGTTTTATTTTACATCTTTATGGCTTAATGTTCCTTGACCTATTAAGTAGGTTGAATACAATATTTTATGCTATCATGTTTGTTGTTTTTGTTTGTTTTCTTGCTTCAGGTATTCGAAGGAAGGGAAAAAAGATAGTTGGAGTACGGAAGCAATATCATCACCAAGAAGAATAACATTCTAAGAAGTAGGTCCTCTTAATTGATTCTATTTTAAGGAGATTTTCCATAGATTGTTTGTTTGTGGCTAGACCCACTTTCTCAGGCTAGAGGATTTGTTTGTGTCTGCTCTGAGAATTTACCTACACCATAGTGTCCATGACCTTGGTATTATTTTTCCTTTATTAAATTTATTACATGAAATTTTAACCAAGGGTTGTTACAAACCCCTCCCCCTTAGGGGAACACCGTCCTCAGTGTTTTATGAAACCTACAACCAAAAAGACTGTTGAAAGCCAAAACATACTACCGATGGAGCTTTATAACTTAGCTCTATGTAGTATTTATAGTGAACACATTGAAAAGAAAAACCAACATGAAAATCCTAACAACATCACAACCATACCACTTATTAGAGATTTATAACACAGCTCATTGCAATATTTACAATAATCACCATACATAAAAATACACATATACAATAAACCCATTTTTCTTAACTTGTAAATAATGAAGGATACATAGCCCACATCTAATAATCCATCTCCTATGTAGCTTCATCAGGCCCAAAGTGCTTCCACTGCACTTCAACTTTCTCGATTTCTAAATTCCGGAGCATGAGCTATTTCCACCGCAAAATGAACCAAGGTTCTAGCTGGAATTGTCCTTTTGGTTCCACCTATAATATAGACAAATCAATCACATGATCGACATATTTCACATATATTATAAGCAATGAAACATGGAAAATATCATGGACTTTTATTTTCGTAGGTAATGCAAGTCTATAGGTCAATGGTCGAATCCTCTCAAGGATCTTGAAAAACCCACAATACCGAGGTGCCAACTTTGCATATGACCCAATCCTGAAGGTGCTATTCCTGGGCTTGATGTGCAAGTACACATGTTTCCCAACTTGAAACACCTTTAAAAACCCTATGATGATCTACATAGCTCTTTTGTCTATCATGTGCTACCTTTATATTCTTCTTGATTACCTACATTTCTTATTCTATCTCTACCAACATGTTTGTTCCTATCAATACCATGTTCATTCGATCACTCTGACTGATGGGAGTATTACAACTCCACCCATAAAGTGTCTCAAATGAACTCATATTCAAATATTCCTGATACCCGTTGTTGTATGCAAACTCAACTAGTTGAAGATAATCCTCCCACCTCCTCTAACAATGCATAACATATAATGTCCTCAACATGTCCTCCAGAATCTTGTTGACCCTCTCCCTCTTCCCATTTGACTACGAATAATAAGTTGTATTGAAGGCCAATTATATACCCAAACCTACAAATAACTTCTTCCAAAACCTAGAATTAAACTTAGCATATCTTTCTGACATAATCTTCTTCGAAACACCATGCAACCTCACTATATCTTTGATGAAGACCTATGCCACTTCACTATTTGATTAAGTAGACTTAACCACTATGAAGTGAGCTACCTTTGTCAACCTATAAACCACAACCATGATGGAATCATTTTTTTTATATGTCCTTAGAAAACATGTAATTAAATCCTTGGAAATGACCTCCCATTTCCATTTTGGAATCAAAATCGGTTGTAGTAGACCACATGGATGCTTACGCTCTGCCTTTACTTGTTGATAATCCAAACACCTAGCCTCAAACTTTGTCACTTCCTTCTTCAAGTTCAGCCAATAATAGAACTTCTTAACCGTTGTCAATGTCTTTTTATATCTCGAGTGACCTAAATACAACTTAACATGAAATTCCCTCAAGATAAACTTCTTAAGTTCATTGTTGTCTGGCACACGGGTTTGTCCCTAAATATCACCAAATGATCTATCATATGATGATAATCCACATCTTTTTCATGTGTACCCTGTTGATGTAACATGTGCTTAAGCTCCCCGTGTTTTCATCATGGTTTCTTACCTTCCAAATCTAATCTTGTAAATATATCCCATATGATCTCATAGTTTCTATGTGATTCACCTACACTCTTCTGCTAACAACATCTACAACCCTATTCTCTTTTCCCTTAATGTACTTGATATCGAAGTCAAACTCACTAAGTGTGGTCAACCACTTAGCTTGCTTGGAATTCAGATTAGGGTGGTAAAATAAATATCTCAGCACACTATGATCAATTATTAGAATGAACCTCTTGCAAAGAAGATAGTTCCTCCACATCATTAATGTAGGAATAATTGCTACCAACTCAAGATCATTTGTCACATAGTTCTTCCCATGCTCATTCAGTTTACTTGATTTGTAACATCCCACCTATGCCTCCTGCATTAGGACTCCATTGAGTCTTTTTTTTCAAGCATATGTACATGCCACGAAATCTTTATTTGGAACTACAATCGTGAGAACTAGAGAATTTATAAGCAACTGCTTCAATTCCTCAAAACTAGCTCCACATTCCTCTATCCATTCAAATTTCTTGAAATCCATGAGAAGTTCCTAATGAACCGCCTGTAATAACCTACTAACCACATGAATGATCTGACCTCATCCACATTCCTAGGAGCTTCCCATTCCATGATAACTCTTATTTTTTCTAGATCCAGAGTTATTGTTGGCCAGATAAATCATTCTTGTGGACAAGACCGATCTCCCTAGTATCTAATGATATCTAGCAACAAATAAAACAAGAAAACCTATTTCTCTCTAAACATGTTTCAATTCATTAATGAATACCATGAAGTGTAAAAGACCCTACCTCAGTCCAACGCTTGTTTTAGGCAGTTTTATCCCAACAGCTTCAAGCAGTTCCCGTTCAATAACTTGGCTACACAAACAAGCACACGTCAAAGCATACCTGCGTATAACAAAACATGTTCATTATGAAGATCAAGGAGCTCATAAAACAAACCATTAGAGACAGTTCATTGAGAAAAATAAACTTGACTGTATTAACTTAATGAATAAAAGAACTTTACAACCTTCACCTTGATGTTGCACAAGTCCTTTCCAGGGTCCAGCAGGGGTCTCCTCTACTTTGACAAGCCTCACTCAATTCCCAAATGACATGAAAGGTATGTGATCTCTCCTCTCACAAGCTCAAAAAGGAAGCCTAGTTTTCAGCAGCATTTACCCTCAAGAATCTTTAGCTTTCAACCTCCTCTACAACCAACCCAATGCATGAATTTATAGTGAAAATGGATGAAGTTGCAGGTCCACCATTGAAGGGATAAGTTCCTCCTTCAATGGGATAAGCACCTAATATCATGGAGTTAGCTCCCTTAGTTATGGAATGGATGAACCAAGGTGGAGCAGACTTGCCAGCGTAATATTCCTTCTAGAAGTGTCTAGAAGTGACCCAAGATAAGTTTTTAAGAATGAACTCATGCCTTTTTAACTTTTACAGGGGTTTGCACCCATCACTCAATATACAGAGCGGTCAGGTTCGCAGGAAACATGACCATTAGGTTCGGCACCGTAGGCAATGCTAGGAGAAAGTTCTAAACCAGGATTTGAGACATTTTAAGGTCTTTCTCCCATTTTCAAGGCTTGACATGAAGATCTGAGGTTTAAGACTTGCAAAGGAGGTATGTATGAGTATTGATGGACTCACACAAACTGTAGAAAGTCATGGTGACAATTTTTTGTGTAGCAGATTGCCCCCTAAAGTGTGAAGTCTGTAGTAGATGAGGATGGTTTTTTGGTCATCTAAGAAGATTGAAGGACTTTATCATTTCAAGGATCTTGCTGTGGATACCATGGTCAAACTTGTAAAAACATTCAATGCAAAATATATATATGTGAACATATCATCGCTGAGGTAGGCATTCCCATACTCAGATCAAAAATGACTAAGAACTATCTAAAAACTTCTCTGTTATAGGAATGATTTTGTATTACATCACAAGTAGGAACACATGGACATAGTATGGATGCAGCCATCTGTTTATGAATATTCCACTATAGAATGATAACAAAAATCCTCACAGCCTGGATGGTGGAAACTAGATCTAGGGTCTTCATTTCTACTTTCCGAACTAGTATGATTCTACCCATGTGAATGAATGTGTCGAAGTCGAACATGGGAGAAACCACTTGATTACCAGTCAATGATGTAAACTCTTAACAAGTGTGGTAGGAACTACCAGTAATGTCGATGGCCGTCAAATTACCCAGTACAATCCATGAGATGTGAATGAATGAGTCGACGTTGAACATGTCACGAAATCCGTTGATTGAAGGTCAATGATGCAACCTGTCGTTAAAGGCGAGAAACCTGCCATTGAGGCATGCAGATTCCAAGGTACTGATGATTTCTAGATCATCTTTCTAGATAATGAGTTGGAGTCGATAGAAAGCGATCCGTCATGGGCAAGCCCATAACACGAAATCATAGATCAAGTCTGAAGAAATATATCTAGCAAGAACTAACTCAGGGATGGTCAATGAGGGATGAAAAATATTTTGCAAGTGAATGGTTTATTTGCACAGACCTCTTGAACACGTAACAACATAGTATATGGCTTGGTGATAGTCGACCCAAAGTTAATACCCGGAAACCGGTTGAAGACTTTCAAAGTGGTTTGATTAACTGTTAGGTAAAGGATTTCCCAACCCAGGTGGATAAAAGTGTCGTGTTCAAGAGTGATGGAAAGTTTTTCAAACACAAAGTACAACAAACGGGTTCATTTTTCTCATTTTCCCCCACCATTTCTGGTAAGTACCTCTTTATTTTTGACAAGCTTGAGGAGGATAACATTTGCTTGGTTATAAGCTCATCCTTCGGCTGAGTCCAACTTAGTTTAGATTCGAACCCTAAGAAGGAGTGGTCCGTTCCTGTTTGTAATTGAACAGGTCCTTTACTGTGAAATTTTAACGAGTCAAGTATAGGAGAAACTCGGCATTTTTAAATTTTAGGGAGTCAGGAGAAAAACTTAAGAAAACTCCACAATTGTCCTTTTTTGTAAATTTGTGTCTCCCAAGCCCAAAAAAGTATAAAATAATACTTGAGAGAACCGCTTGATCATTACGACCAAGGAGAACTTTTCATGTTTAGTGCATTCAATCTAAAAAGGTAAAAAAGTGATCGAAAACACGTCGTTTTATTACCAATAACGAACTTGAAACGACAAGTGTCCGACAATCTTTGTAATTCCGTTTTAACGAGTATACAAAGAAACACTCGGAAATCTTTTCATTTTTTATGAGTCTGAAAAGAGCTTAAAGAGGACTCCTATGTGTTTTTTGTTGAAAACGATCAATTTCACCTGAAACCCCAATATTCTGCAAAAAAACTGCAAACATTACTCATATCTGTTTTAAAAAATAATAAAAATGCACCAAAATGACCTTTTCAAAGTAAAAAATAAATAAATTTTAATTTATTTATTCAAAAAATTTTATAAAAAGGGCTTTTACAAGTTCATTTTTACCGTTTACCTTTGGAGTAAAAATTAAGAGATTTTGGTAAAAAAATTCCCATGGATATTGCGCAAAATCCGACCGTTGGAATTCATAACTGTCTTCTCCAGGTAATCCACAATGTCCTTGACTTGCATTTCATCCATTTCAAAATTCGTTTTAGGGCTTAGATTTTGATTATTGGAGGAAATTTAGGGCAAAAAATCGCCCGTGGTGGTTGCTCAGGGTCGCCATGTGGCCCCTGCGCACTCGACTTTTCTATACACAGAGAAAAGTTGGGGTGTCGCACCTCGCCTTAAGGAGAAGTGTGCACCTACGCACTGTCTCCTAAGGGCTGGGTGCGAACCCTGCGGAATGCGGATTTTGAACCCTAGGTTTTCCATTTTTGACCCATAGAAGTTGAGAATGAAAATTCTAATCCACCTATTTTGCATTGTAGGTACACAATATGCTTGTTTGGCGGGAAAGAGATCATGAGGACATGGATCAGGCTGCATTGCTCCATCCGCCTTCATTACAGGCATTGAGAGCATGTGGGCTTTTCAAATTTTGGACCATACCTGGCATGAGGGCACATGTAGACTTTTTGCAGTGGATGGTAAACAGATGGAGTATTCAGGACCAGTGATTCATTATTGGTGGAAACCGGCTCAAAATCGAGTCGGATGACGTATATTTTTTGACTGGCTTGTCCAAGAGAGGCGAGCAATTATCTCTTTTCGGATCTAGGCCAGGTGGCCAATCTGTCGCTAGTCTCCGACTAGAGTTTCGTAACAACCAAGATCTGGACAAACGGATATATGTGAAAACCATCTCCCACCCTTAACTGAAGGTCATTGCTTTTATTATTACCAGACTCTGCGGGAGCACAACGCTACATCTAGCTACAGGCTCCCAGATGTGCATGGCAGTGGACTGCTTCCGAGGCACCATTTTCAACTAGTGCGATGTTGTATTGGCCAATGTGAAGGGCCAATTGACTAGGGTGAAGCAAGGGCACCTAAAGAAATTTGGTTATGGTTACTTATTTGTCAGCTTTTCCCTAGAGAGGGTACCGATGCTGGTTCCACAGCAGCTCACAGTCGAGGCTGGACTTCCCCAAGATTCTCGAGTTATGCGATGGGTTGCAATTATGGCCTGTCATCCAGATGAGGGTTCTGAGATCGTTCGATTCACCCCAGAGTACTTCCATTGGTTAGAGAACCAACTTTTTATTATTCAGGATTTTCCATACATAGGGATGGATTATCGCGGCGATCCTGACATGACTCTTCCACCAGGAGAGCAATGGGAAGACAGAGGTAAAATATTGTTTTTCAACATTTTAATTTTATATGTATGTTTTGGTATTTTTAGCAATCGTCCCAAAACTAATAGTAAAAGTTTTTAAATGCAGATGTGGGTCCACGGTGACCAGCCGCTCTCCAACCCTATGATCCGAGACAACTAGCTGCCACAGCACTGGCCCCACAGGACCAGACAATAGAGACTTTGGCTGAGTTGGAGAGCCATCTAGAGCATTTGACTGCAGACATTCCAAA
>APFE030820556.1:32189-45375 GCA_000404065.3 Pinus taeda | reverse complement strand
TAAAGAACCAAACAATTTGAAGCACACGCCTAATAAATCTAGGAGATCAAACCACACACAAACAATATCTTTCCGGATTGAAAACACTAGTTGGTGATGAAATCCAACGTCACAGAGTTCAATACAGAAATGGCGGTTGGAACAGTTACCTCGACAACCTGCTTAATGAAACAGACTGGCACAATTTTCTCCACTATAACCGTCTCGAGTGAAGATAACCCCCCAGAGAGTCCAAGTGAGTCTAGTCGACATCTGCTCCAGGTATAGTGGGATCTTCCCTCCACCGTCACCTAAGAAAGAATCCTAAAGTTTATGGTCACTAAGGTCACCAACGGAAACAAATATACCTGGGGGAACAATCTACGATTCGATATGCACGCAAGAGCAGAGTAACGAGCTCAATCCCCTTGAAGGCTCCTTGACATAATCCAAGGTTTACCAACAAGTGACCCCAGGCTCGTCGACAATGGTTAATCGGAGGTTTATTATTTTTAATACGTGAATATCTTCTATCGTTCCCAATGAGGAAGGATTGATTCCCACACCGGTTTGGATATGATCTCGTGCTTCTCCTTTAAGAGGAGATTTCCCAGAGCATAGATGTAACAATTGGATTTTCTTCCTACCGCAAGATCGACTACTTGTTTTTTTAAACTACCTTGGAGAGTTAATTACTCCCTACTCCAAGATACTAGCCTAAGCTATGTTGGTGAAAAGAGTCCTAGAAAATAAAATGATTGCTAGATTGATTTTAATTAAGTGTTAATTTTATTGTTTGTTCTTTAAGTCAATGGGTGTAGAGATGAAACTTTGTGGTATGAAGACTCGACTCCAAAACACTAAAAATGCACCTAAGATGATAACAATTCTTTTTCCTTTTCAATGAATATCTAGCTAAGGAAGAGTCGAAAATGCAATTCTTATCAAATCAAATCTTTTTCTTAAAATACAATTGAAAAGAAACCTTTTTGCCTTTTCCAAAAAACTTTTTAAAACGAGACTACTAATGAAACTCAAAAAGAAAATCCCTTTTCTTTTCAGCAATCAACAACTACAAGAATAAGCAATTCCCTTAAGAAAGATTTTAAGATTTCTAGAAAAACTCTAAAAACTATTGAAAATGAATTTTCAACAAGCCTGTATAATTTCTACGAAAAACTCAAAACTATGATCTAATCTTGAGATCTAAACGAAAAATGGATTGAAAACACACTTGAAATGTTTTTGAGGACGTTCAACTTAGTGTTTCAGCTTCACTAAGGATCAATTTGTTCAGCTCAACAAACTAATAAAAAACATCCAGTTATATTTTAATAGAAAAAATGAAATTCAAAACTTTTAATCAAGTTCAATCAAAGTTTTGCAAAAAAGACAAATGGGATCTAAGTCTCTTGATGGATAGATTCTCTAAGCTAGTCAAACTCAGCAAGAAAACCAGAGAGACCTGGGTGATCTAAGGATCTAAGGCTTCGGATCTCTGAGCTACTACAAAGCCCAAGCAACAACCAATCCAATCAAACAAAACTTCTTCAAAAATCACTCCAAACACAAATGCCAATGAAAAATAACTCAAAAGGAACTTTTGTCAAGACAAATGCAAGTCTGGGCATACATTAACAGCTATGGATAAGAACTAAACCTAACTGGGTAGATGGATTTTAGGTTTTTCAAATTTTTGATAGGGGTTCGCAGGCATCTAGTAAAACCAGGTGTGATGCCACTTTGTGTTACATTGTAATAGTGCAGATAGGTCCGCATTGTAACAAAATCAGAGGATGCGGTCCTCTTCCAAAATTTCAAAAAATAAAAAAATCAACCAGGATCCAACCAGTACCCAAACTCACACCAATCAAAGCAAGATCAGAAACAAAAACTCAAGTTTCTCAAGTCAAAGTAAAGACAACACAAAATCCAAACCAAACCATTCCCCAGCAGAGTCGCCAATTTGTTGGCCGCATAAATCATTCTTGAGGACAAGATCGATCTCCATAGTATCTAATGATATCTAGCAACAAAGAAAAAAAGCAAACCTATTTCTCTCTAAACATGTTTCAATTCATTAATGAATACTAAGAAGTGTAAAAGACCCTACCTCAATCCAATGGTTGTTTGAGGAAGCTTTATCCCAACAGCTTCAAGCAGTTCCCATTCAATAACCTGCATACACAAACAAGCACACGTCAAAGCATACCTGCGTATAACAAAACATGTTCATTATGAAGATAAAGGAGCTCATAAAACAAAGCATTAGAGACAGTTCATTCAGAAAAATAAACTTGATTGTATTAACTTAATGAATAAAAGAACTTTACAACCTTTGCCTTGATGTTGCACAAGTCCTTTCTAGGGTCTAGCAGGGGTCTCCTCTACTTTGACAAGCCTAACTCACTTCCCAAATGATATGAAAGGTATGTGATCTCTCCTCTCACAAGCTCAAAAAGGAAGCCTAGTTTTCAGCAGCATTTACCCTCAAGAATCTTCAGCTTTCAACCTCCTCTACAACCAGCCCAAGGCATGAATTTATAGTACAAATGGAGGAAGTTGCAGGTCCACCATTGAAGGGATAAGTTCCTTATTCAATGGGATAAGCACCTCATATCATGGAGTTAGCTCCCTTAGTTATGGAATGGATGAACCAAGGTGGAGTGGACTTGCCAGCGTAATATTCCTTCTAGAAGTGTCTAGAAATGACCCAAGATAAGTTTTTAAGAATGAACTCACGCCTTTTTAACTTTTACAGGGGTTCGTACCCATCACTCAATATACAGAGTGGTCAGGTTCGCAGGAAACATGACCATTAGGTGTGGCACCGCAGGCAATGCTAGGAGAAAGTGTGAAACCAGGATTTGAGGCATGTTAAGGTCTTTCTCCCATTTTCAAGGCTTGACATGAAGAGATGAGGTTTAAGACTTGCAAAGGAGGTATGTATGAGTATTGATGGACTCACACAAATTGTAGAAAGTCATGGTGACAATTTTTTGTGTAACAGTTATGCCTTCCTTGGAAACAATATTTCCCCAAGTAATGTACCTGTGTCTAAAAGAAACTAAATTTGCTAAGCTTGGCATACAACTTATGCTCTCTTAGAAATATCAATACTATCTCTAAGTATTTAGCATGCTCTTCCTCATTCGTAGAATATATCAATATATCATCAATGAATAAAATAAAATAAAAAATTCAAATAAGGATACAACACACTATTCCCCAAACATATGAACGTATATGGAGCATTGGTTAATCCAAAAGGAACCACAACAAACTCATAATGCCCATACCTGGTCTGGAGAGCAGTATTCTAGATGTCTTATTCCTTGATGCGTACTTGATGATAACTTGATCTCAAATAAATCTTCAATAACATTGTTTCTCCCCTCAATTGATCAAACAAGTCACCAATCCTCAGCAACGGATACTTTTTCCTGACCGTCACCTTGTTCAACTTCCTACAATCGATACACAACCTAAGAGTACCATCCTTCTTCTTCACAAACAACATTGGTGCACCATAAGGTGACACACTTGGCCTTATGTATCCCTTATCAATCATTTCCTTTAAATGCAACTTCAATTCCACTGACTCTGGAGTGCTCATCCTAAAGGTTCCTTTGATGTTGGTACTAACCCTAGTACCAACTCAATAGAAAATTCACTTCCTTGTGAGGTGACAACTCTGAAATCTCTACTGGAAACATGTCCTAAAACTACTGCAAGACCAGGTACCTCTTCAAGACTTCCACATCCTCAACATCCTTACCTTTATCACTAGAGATATGAACTACAAATAACACACATCCTTTCTTGTAACTATATTTTGCTTGCATAGTTGTAACCATTCTATTTGTTGCTTCCTTTTTCTTATCCTGCAAGATTCTTACTTATCCATTGTCTCCAAGTAATTAATGGCCATTTCATAAAATGTGTTGATGTAGGCATACCATTTAACTCAAATACACAAGCTCTTACCCAATGATGAAATCCCTTCTCAGTACCTATAGCCAACTGCACCAACCAAGACTCTGCATGCACTTCTTTTCTCAAACCACACTTATCCACCAGCCTAGGATTAACATAACTATAATTATATAAAGGGTCAATCAAAATAGAAACAACTTGATCACAAAGCTTATTGTGCATATCGATAATAAATTCCTAATGATCTGCCTGCCTATTATCCAATGTTGCATAGATTCAAGGAATGCTCTACCCAACATCCCTAACTATTTGTGTCTCCTATGCACTATAGATCTGAGGCCTACCACCCTGATATGATGGAAAATAATTATTGAGATGCTCCTTGCCACATATCTAACACTACCAATTTCTTCTACCATCACCTCTATTTTGTTGCTCTCCAAGATGAGACCCATCTCCCTTCTCAACTGCATTAAACTTCTTGTAAGGAAAAAATATCTTTCTCACCTACATCATGAGGTCTTCTTCGCTTTGGTGGTCATTTACCTTTATTCTTATCATTGCTTTTCCAGCCTTGCTTAGATTCATTATTACACTTTGATTGCTCATAACATTGCTTGAACTTAGAAATTATTTCTTCCAGTAAACAAGGCTCATCATATTCAATCTAATCTTTAAATGCTAATGGTAATCCACTGACAAATATTTGAACCTTGGCCTTCTCATCCTTAAGATACAATACATGCCTCAATAAATCTACGAACTTAGTCATGTACTCTTCATCTGTCATCGATCCCACCTTTAGCTCATAGAATTCCTTGGCTTTACTGTCATAGTAACTCTTCGATAATTACTTCTTCCTGAAGAACATTTTAAAATCATGCCAACTCAACTCCTCTATCCTGATGTGTCTAAACCACGTCACATCTTCCCACCAAATGTTTGTTTTCCCTTTGAGGCTGAAAATAGCTATCTGGACCTTCATGTTCTCAGTGCAATCATGCAACTCAAAGAACTTCTTCATCCCAAGAAACCATGCCTCTACATCTTTCAATTTCTTCAACTCTCCATTGAATTTAAGTGACATGGCCTTCTTAAAATCTTCTGGAAAATATCCCCTATCATTCCTCGTGCAAGGATGATAGCAATGATGACCATGATACTTGTCTAGACTATAACTAGAGTAAATCCCATGTTCACTACCTTTCCCATTAGGTGTATCCAAGAACCTTCAATATCTAACCATTTCATCTCTATCTGACCTATGCCCACCTTGAGACCAACTGTCATATGCCCCATTAGTCTTGTCCTATGGCCCATAACTAATCCATGGTTGTCCAAGTCACTTCAAATATGACAACCTCTGAAGGATGACTACATTGACCTCAACTTGTTTCTCTTGTGCCCTAGGAATTCTCTCTTATGATTAAATGATCTTTTCATTATCTAGTTTGCAACTTCTTATCTCTACCTTCAAACTTTTCAAGGTGTCTTCTATGTGAGGAGATTACCCATCACCATGTTTCTCATTTGGTCTATAGGGAGAGTCTCATGAAGTATAATCCATCATTTTTCTAGTCATATTTGATCTTCTTCTTCCTGTAAATATACCATGTTAGCCAAACCAAACATAAGCATAACCAACATACCTCATTATAGTTATGGAGAGGATATATTGTCTGCAAGATCAACCATATTAGCACAATAAATGTATAATCATAAAAATATATCGACCTAATTCATGACAATACAAATTACATGCCATGACCTCATGCATGACAACTATGACTAGCAATGAAAGCATAACAAACATATAGACACTAGAATGCATAATAAATACATATACAACCAACATGCATGCGTGAAAAACATATTCCACCCATCCAATCCAAGTGGTTAACCATGCTCTGGTACCACTCTATAACAACACCTCCCACATTTACCCACTTTCACTGGCCTATCGAGGTAAACATAAGATGATACCTACTATCACTTGAATCAACCTCCTAAGTACTATTAGGGAAGTGGAATCGAAAAACCAAAACTCTACTGACCTTCCTTAGGAGCTACAAGACCCCCAAGAACCAAAAAACCACTATAGGTTCCCAAACCCTAAGTTAACTTTATTTTTCAGTGATCTAAACTCCCAGTCATAGGCATAACACTACCTAAATTCAAGTCTAATCCTCCAGTTTCATGGATGACCCTACCTCCCAGCGACTGCAGTCTAATTTACTTAGTTCGGTGCATGCAACACCAAGATTTGAGCCATTTTTTTAGGGTCTGACTCTCAACCACTGCCCATAACTTAATGAAACTTTGCAGATCAATAAATGACATAGGAACAAATCCTTTAACACAAAAATTTATCAAGCCTAAGCAAGAGAGAAATTTTTTCAAACACATAGTGAGCATGTTATTCTACAGGTCATAAAGGCATAACAGAACATGGATATCCGATACTTATCTGAGAATCATCAAGAAGGTATAATTCCCTCTCATAATAGTTACAATAATGCATATTAGGTCATGCATTCAGTAACCATTCATTACCGATCAAAACATGTTAAGAGCCATAACTAGAATATGTCATGAAACCATGCTTATAACCTGAATATAACCTGAATAACAATAGTGACAGAAAAACCATTAACGCCACATAATAACAACTAAATTTACTCATAAAATACAAGAGGAAAATAGATCTTATTAACATATCCAAAAGTCTACCAAGTCAGGGACTTCCACGTACCATCCGATCATAGATTGAGTTGAACCAAATATTTCTCTTAGCCAATCACCCTTGTGCCATATTCCAAGCATGAACGTGGGACTCGCAACAAAACAACCACAGCTTCCTTAGGCTTTACCACATATCTTGCCATTACCATTAAAGGGATTTCTAGGCCTGAAACCCTCAACTATACAACTAAACTTTACCACAATCCTGCCATTACTAGTCAAGGGATTCCTAGGCCCAAACAAAGAAACATAGGCTACTAGGCTTTACCCTAATCCTGCAAAAACCAATCAAGGGATCACTAGGCCCTAAAAAAGCTTGGATGCCTCCATATTTATTCACCAATACTTTGAGAATTTTTCTTGTCTCCAACCTCAGGGTTTACTGTGAACCCATCCATAATTGGTCAAGGGATTTCTAGGCCCTTTATAATTTTCTCGAGACCACCTAACCCGGTTTCAAAACCATCCATAAATCCAAATATCAACCACATGGAAGAACCCCATCACACCATGGCTATTTGTAAATGGAAACGCAATGCTAAAACCACTATCACACATTGAAAAAACCATGTCAAAAACAACAAGAGAACCAAATACACACATACATGTACCATGCATTCCAAATGTAGAAACAAAATTATACATGCAACTCGATACCTGCATAGTAATCTTTTTGTAGCCACTTGATCCAAATTTTCCCTACTTGATCTTTTCTTTCCTTTACATTCTTTTCATTTCTTTTCCTTCCTTTCTCCAATGCTAGAGTGCTCCAAGAATGCTCTAAGTGTGTAAGAGTATCAGAGAGAGAGAATAGAGAGAGATCTCAAATCCAAAACTGTCGAAAGGCCAAATTGAAAAAATGCATGAATTGATCCTCAAAAGCCTTTTTATTATTAAGGCCTCTATTTTTTTCAATTCCCTCTATTTTTCCTTCACTTTCCTCCTCACCTAAAACCTATGACCTTTCACCTTCATTTTCTCCTATTTTCCATTATTTTCATAAATGAAATGCCAATTAATGCCTCTTTTCCTTTTCAAAGCCTTTTTCATTGCCTTTTCCAATTTCCTTAGCCATAATAAACCACATGAACACCCAATAGGATGTTTTACCCAACATTCAGCTTGGAATAATTGTCCCATGACCTTGGTTTTATCTTTCCTTTATTAACTTTATTAAATGAAATTTTAACCCAGGGCTATTACAAGTAGGGCCTTCAAACCCTTTGGTAGCACAAACTATGTTTCAACTTGGATAAATGCACATTTGGCATGGATCAGGTGCAATATCTAGCCTACAAAATTGATGAGAAAGGCATGCATGTGGATTCATCTAAGATCCAAGTTATTCGTGATTGTCCAGCCTCGACCACTCTAATAGACCTTCACAACTTTTTTGGCCTTACTAATTTTTATCATAAGTTCATGTTAGGATTCTCTCATATCACTTAGCCTTTGACTCAGGTTACCAAGGGCGGAGAAAAAGAAAGTTTTTTCTTGTTTGAGTACCAATAAAAGGTGTTTGTTGAGATAAAGCACCACCTATGATCTGCACCTGTACTCACATTTCCATACCTGCAACAACCAATTGAAATTGACACAGACACCTCTAACGATGCTATTGGTGCCGTTCTCACCCAATAGGGGCATCCAGTGGCCTATCATAGTGAGACACTTTTCGATACAATTCAAAAATACCCCACCTATGATAAATATATGTAGTCCATCATCCATGTGTGCTGACAATGGAAACATTACATTCTGGGGAAGGAGATGGTCATCCACACAGATCACCGTCCTCTTCAGTTTATCAACACACAAGGAAAGTTGCAAAACAACTGACATCAGAATTGGTTTACATAGTTGCAACAATTCCACTTGAATGTTAAATATAAGAAGGGAAGCACCAATAATGTTGTAGGTCGCTTCAGTCAGCCCCGAATTGCAGCACTTACTACTATTCCCAACTCTTATGTCAATGATACCTCTAGATGGCCAGAATTGTACAAAAATGATCTAGATTTTTCCACCACATATCTAATGTTAGTGAATGGAAAACAAGTTCTAGATTTCCACCTCCATGACGAATGACTATGCAACTTGGGCTACCTTTTTTTCGTTCAAGTGAGTGTGCCACACTGATTTAGGAGGCACACTACAGTTGGGTCATAAGACACTTTGGTGTGGAGAAAATTGTGGTCATACTATAGAAATATTTATAATTTCCAAAACTTTGATAGGATGTTCGAAAATATATCAGATCCTGCACTACATGTTCCATCGCCAAGCTAACCATCAAGAAGCAAGGCCTATACACTTATTTGCCTACTCCCAAACAGCCCTAGGAATCCATCTTCATGGACTATACGTCTGGCCTCCATTCTACCAAGCATGGTAATGAATATGTATTTGTGGTCATGGATATATTTTCTAAGATGGTTATATTGGCATCTTGTAAGAAGAGTATCACAATAGAGGACACTATCAAACTCTTCTTTGAACAAGTATGGATACCTTTTGGAATCCCACAAGCCATTATATTAGATCAAGTTAGTAGTTCCTAAGCACATTCTAGTCTAGCCTTTGGACATTATTGGACATTAAGCTCACCAATTCAAGTACATTCCATCCCTAGACTGATGGCCAGACATAGGTTGTCAATAGGATGATAGTGCACATACTTCACATGAACAACTCCAAGCATCCACGAACCTGAGATGAGATTCTTCCTTATGCACAACACAGTTATAAAAAATCTCTCCATATCTCAACTGGCCACGATCATTTTCAAGTGGGTATGTGTTTTCAACCATTGTGTCTGATTGATGTTGCCATGCCTCATGCGAGTACACAGATAAAATCCACATATGTATAGTTTGGGGAAAATAAAAAAACCTACTTTATGAAATGCATCCAACACATTTGCCAATAGGTGCATGGAATCTTGGATAAGTTCAAATATAAGTACAAGCAATGCCATGATCAACGTCAGGTACCACATAGGTTTTAGATGGGTGACAAAGTTTGGTTGCATTTACAAAAAGAATGCCTTAATAGATCCCATCAAAAGCTCATACCACTCCGATATGGGTCTTACACCATCACCAAGGCTATGGGAGACATAGCTTTTAAGATCAACATTCCCCCATTCCATGGCCTACACCTAGTGTTCAATGTGGTCCATTTTTCGGCCATACTTCTGATCATTACTAGACACATCAGACATTGCAGAGCAACTCACATGAACAAAGATAAATCCAAACTGAGTTGAACATGCCACAACTAATCAGATAATGGACAAATAGATCCAGAACACTTTTCAACAGAAGATCCATCTATATCAGGCTTTCAAAGTTGGCCAACTCCTACACCAAGGCAAGTGACTCACCAAGGACCAAGTTCAATAGAAGTATCCCCATCTCATGGAGGCACTCAATGAAATGGGGACCATTACCACTTAAGGGGGGAGGACTGGTCTAGGTGGATATTGGTGGCCACCCACCTATTCCACTTGGACCCCACCATTTTTTCTTTAGGTTTCCTTAATTCTATTACAAATTACTATTTTTGGTAGTTTTTCAAGTCTTGAACTTATGGATCCATTTTGAGGCCCTAGATAACACTTTTTTTTAAAATGGACAAACTCTTAACTTGCAATAGGTATTGTAGTCTAAAGTTGTAGTCCTCGAATAAATATTTCTAACAAAATATCGTACGTGTCAAACGGAGATCGTATGCCAAAGTTACAACCCCAGGAAGTTGATGCCAAAGTTACAACCCCAGGAAGTTGATGTACCAATTTACCCCAAAGGGGCCCATAGATTTTTTGTGCTTCATCTCCTAGGGTTATTTTTTTGGATGTTTAGGGTTTTCCATTGTTTCTAAATAATAAATAGGCCTTGGAACCTCATTGTAACATAGTTCAGGAGTCATGTGGCCACCACATCTCTTCTTAGATATTATCTACCATCACCTAAATAATACTTTCACTACTTTTTTATTAAAGAATAAAAGTTGTGTTTCGTTGTATCTCAATGTTTCTATTTATATATGTATTTCATTTCACTCTTCATAATTCTATATTAGAGAGGGAAAGGGAGAGGGAGGGAGAGAGAGATAGAGAGAGATATGGAGAGGGAATGTGTTTGTTTGGGGTATGAGATAGAGAGAAAAAGGAGACATGGGGATATAAAGATATAGAGGGGCGGGGGGGGGTGAAGAAGAGAGATGGGGAGAGGGAGGGAGGGAGAGATAGATTGATATGGAGAGTGTGAGTGTATGTCTTTGGGGGGGGTGATACAAAGAGACAAAGAAGGAGAGATGGAGGGTTATATTGACATAGATGGCAATGATAGAGAGAGGGAAGAAGAGAGAGACAGAGAGAGGGAGGCAGAGGAAGAGAGAGACAAAGACAAAGGGAAGAAGAGAGATAGAGAGATAGAGAGAGAGAGAGAGAGAGAGAGAGAGAGAGAGAGAGAGAGATGGGATACATAGGGAGGGGGAGATACAATGTTATTTACTGAAATAGATGCATTTATTTGAATGTATATTTTGATTCCTAATCCTATTTGATTGATTGCACTAAATTCATTGGTTATAGTGTAGTTGTTGATTTGTAACATTATTTTATTGCTTGCACTAGATGCATTGATTTTAGTGTAGATGTTGATTTCTAATCATATTTGATTTCTTTCACTTGATGCATTGATTTTGGTGTAGATGTATATTTCTAATTATATTTGATTACTTGCACTAGATGCATTGATTTAAATGTAGATGGAGGTGGGGGGGAGGGAATAAGAGAGAGACATAGATATATATGGGCAGTGATATATATGGAGAGTGAGAGTTTATGTGTTTGAGTGGCTGAAATAGATAGACAAAGAAGGGGATATGGAGGGAGATATAGATATAGGTGGCAGGGAGAGAGAGAGGGAAGAAGAGAGAGACAAAAATGCAAAATGTAAAATACAAAATGTAAATTATAATGTAAAATGTAATGCATAGACCTCCCAATTGATCAGAAGAAATTGGTTTGTCTATAATGTAAAGTGAACATACTTTTGTTTATTTAATAGGTTATTTATTTATATATTATTGTTGGTATAATAATGAATAATATCAATTATTATTATTCCAATATATTGCAATAATAATCATCTCCATTATAAGTATTATTATATTATACCTTGCATTTATTATTTATTACATAGAGTGAACATTTTCGATTGTGTGGATGGAAGGGGAGGGGAGAATTAAAACGAGATAGATAGAGAGAGGGGGAGAGTGAGTGAGTGAGAGAGAGAGAGAGAGAGAGAGAGAGAGAGAGAGAGAGAGAGAGGGGAGGAGAGAGATAGAGGTGGAAGTGAGAGAGGGAGCGACAGGGAGAGAATGGAGAGATAGTGAGGGGGGAGAGAGAGAGAGAGAGAGAGAGAGAGAAAGAGAGATATATATGGGGTGAGATAAAGAAAGTGAGGTGGGAGAGAAAAGGAGAGATATTAATGAAGAGAGAAAATAAGGGAGAGAGACAAGGAGAGAGGTAGTGAGAGAAATGGAGTTGGAGGGGGAGATAGTGACTAAGTTGGAGGGTGGAGAGACAAAGGGAGTGAGTGATGTGTGCGAGAGACAAAGGGAGGTGTGAGAGAAAAGGAGAGATATTAATGAAGAGAGAAAAGAAGGGAGAGAGACAAGGAGAGAGGTAGTGAGAGAAATGGAGTTGGAGGGGGAGATAGTGACTAAGTTGGAGGGTGGAGAGACAAAGGGAGTGAGTGATGTGTGCGGGAGACAAAGGGAGGTGTGAGAGAAAGGGGGAGAGAGAGAGTACTTGAGAGATAGAAAGAAAGAGGGAGGAAGAAAGATATGGATTTACAAGGGGAAATAGAGGGAGGGAAGAATAAAGACAGAGAGAAAAAGAGTAAGTGACAAGGGAGAGATGGAGAGAGATTGAGGGAGAGAAGAGAGTAGGATGGATGAGAGAGAGAAGGAGATGGAGAGGGAGAGAAGTGGAAGAGAGGGAGGTGGGAAGAGAGAGAGAGGGAGAGTAAGAGTTCAAGGGAACGAGAAAGATAGATAGATATAGAGAGAGTGTGTGTATTTTTGGGTGGTGATATATAGAGGCAAAGAAGGAGAGACAAAGGGATATAATATATATATATATTATATATATTAGATATATATATTATTGTGTGTGTGGAAGTAGGTGGAGAGGGACAGAGAGAGAGACAAAAAGAGGAAGGAGGGAGAAGATATATAGATATGGAAGTGAGAGGAATGTGTGTTTGTGTGGGTCAGATAGAGAGACAAAGGAATGAGATATGGAGAGCGAATTTAGAATATACATGGCAGGGATGGGGAGATGGAAGAAAAGATACATCAGAGAGGGAGGAGAGATGAAGAGAGATGGAGAGAGGGAGGGTGAGTCAAAGGAGAGAAAGATATGGGGGAGAGAGATAGGGAGAGAGGTAGGGTGCATACAGTTTTATTCACTAAAATAGATGCATCGATTTCAGTGTAGATGTTGATTCCTAATCCT
>APFE030820556.1:0-27948 GCA_000404065.3 Pinus taeda | reverse complement strand
AATGAGGAAGAAAGAACCTACAGGAATCAATTCAAGTAATGGGAGAAATGTTAGTCAATACAACAAGAGTAGTGTCGCCTTTAGTGGTCTTCCAAAAAATAACCCAACATCCCCAATGATTATTACATCATGTTATATGTTATCTCAAAATCAGACCCTGGAAGGTTGCAGACCAGGAAGACCTCAAGTAACTATTTCACACCTACTTTAGGCTGAGGCTTAGCCTCCTCAACCCGAGAGGGTTCTCCCAAAGGGGTTAATGGTTTTGATTATAGTTAAGATGGCTAACTCTTGTGAAACAAATGAAAAAATATGAATGGTGGAAACAAATTTAGCAACCATCCATTGGGCTTATGGAGTCAACATCATTTCAGTAAGACAAAGGTTTCAAACTTACATAGAATTCAGGGCATTCAGCATTTAACAAATTTAGAACATACCAACTCAAATAGTACCACACAGTCTATGAATGTATACAGGAAGTTAGAGCACCTTAAGTGAATTCTAAGTGATTACACATTCATACCATTGAAAATAATAAGAAAAGAACAATACCACACATTCTGAACATCAAATCCGTCATGAATCCTGAGAAGCAAAGCCAAATTTGTATTACCAAAACAGAGTATTACATAAGCCAAATATCAAAGTTTTTTCATAAATTTTCCAACCCTTTGTACATTTCTTTCTCTCTTATTTATAGAGATCTTCTACCTAATTGAGATTCCTCCTCAAGCATGAGGGGAACTCGAAATCTACTTCTAATGAAACCTATTCAACTTTTTAACTGCCTATTAAATGTAACAAACTTTAACTAGACTTTTCAGAGATCTAAATCTAGTAGGATTCTAACACCATGTTATGCTAATAACAGCCTTGGTTACAATGATTCTCATTCCTTGACATCTGGTTCCTTTTTAGTTTGGTTGTGATGGAGGTTTAAGACTCCATGCTTGTCTTCCATGCCACAACTTTCCCATTGTTTTCAAATATAGGAAACAACCCATGCTCATTGGTCTTTATGGTTTTCGAATCCACAGAAGCAGGTCCTTCATCTTTGTTTTCCAAAATGTGACAGATGGCCACGTCCTTGATGTGTTGTCCACTGCCTTTAAAAGCAAAAACTCTTTTAAGCTGACTTGACATATTTGAACCGTGATAACAGTGATCACTTTATGACAAAATTTAAAGTTGGGTCCAAATCCATATTTCTCCACCTACCTTAACCTGATTAATTGCTGCAGCTTCGGATGATTCTTTGTATATATTCACCCTTCAAAATTTCCCACTTATGTTTCAAAACTGGTTGATTTATATTGGATTTTTTTAGATTCAGCAGTTTCGTAGCACGCTGCGAAACTGCTAAGTTGTTTAAAAAACATAGTTTCAACCCAAAAATTTACTTAATTGAGCAGTTTGCTATCAAAACCTCCTTTCAACTGTTCCAAGACTTTCCAAAACTGAATGGAAATGCAAGATTCTTCAAGAAGATGAGACCAAGCAAAATCATCAAAATTCAAAACATAGTCTTACTTGAAATGGGGTTTCATTCAGAAGATTCCTTTAGCTGGCTTAATTGTACCTTTAAGTCTTCAATTTTTTTCTTCATAACCTTGTTCCTAGCTCTTAATTGCATATTAATCATTCTAATGAATTTTTCTTCTTTAATTGTCAGTACTGTCTAGGTATGGAATTGAGTATCATAGTCAACCACCTCTGAAGTTGCTTTCTCTTCCCACAAGGTTTTAATTCTGTAATAATTAGCTTGTATGATGGCATGTTTTCTGGCAGCTTTCTTCAGTCTGGCAATCTCAAGGTTAGCAGATTCCAATCTCCTTTTCAAATCTTCCACACTATCTTCTTTGTGAGTGGAAACTATTTTTCCTTTGTCCTTTCTTTCATGAGGTTGTATCTCTTCCCCTGTTTCATCTATCCTTGGAGGTACCTCTTTTCCCTGTTTGAACATCCTTGTTATGGGTCTCCTGGGTTTGAAAACAAATTGCTTAGGTTGATCATCAAACTTAAGTTTATTTGAGGCTTTTACTTTCTTTGTCTTCTCTTTTTCTGGCTGCATCAAATCATCTTGAACTAGTGGGGACTCTTCAAATTCAATTGCCTGCAATAAATCATTTAAATTTCCCTTCGAAACTAGACTTTCTTCAACAGCTACTGACTTACCCTTTTCTTTAGCCATTTGACTTCTCGTTCTTCTCCTTGGAACTACTCCAGCTGTGCTTGTTTCATGTGCAGTCTCTTTGACTTGAGATTTTTCTTTAATTGACTATTGAGTTGTATCTTGAATGATCAGTGGCTTTACAGACTCTCTAACTTGTTTCCTTGCCTTTAATTTTGGAAACCTCTTGGCTCTTGTTTCTGTTTGAAGACCTGCTGTTGTAAGATATTTTGCAAGTAGAGGACTGAGGCCAGTCTGGCTTCTGAAACCAGCCATGAAAATAAATGTATTCCAGTCTTTGCCTACCTTTTGAAGTTAATGTAAAACAAGTAATTTGATCAAGCCATGGTGAAACAAAGAAGTTTCACAAGCCTCCTTTCTAAATTGTACTTTGTCACACATTTTACTCAAACTGCAGAATAAATAAAAAGGTAGATCAATGGAAGCCTTCCCTGTAAAATGAAAAAGGAGTTTGAAATGGTATGAATACACCTTGTTATATCGTCCTTCACAAGTCAGGTATTTCTGTATACAGGTGAGTAAATGTGCATAGGACTCTTTGACATAGCTCCTAGGAACTGACTTACTCAAATCCGAATTAATGAATTCCTTCCTTAAAAACTCTTTGCATGGATTCATGTCAAATTTGAAGTTCTTGACCAATTTTCTTGCCCTCATGGAATCTCTATCACAATGGATATCATCTCTGGCGAGACCTGCAATTCCAACATAGCCACCTTTGAATTTAATCCTGTGAAATTGAGTGCAAACTCTTTAGTCACCTGTGCATGTCCTCCTTGTAACTTCCTGCAAAAATTCCAACATCAGGCTTTTTTAAAAGCCTTCTCCACATCTTTATTCTTCAATGTTATATCCAAACCTTTAGGCTCGTTTCTCAAAAATTTGCCTGATCTGTGTTCTTTCTTCTCTACTGATCTCTCCATGAAATCTTAAAGACCTGAAAGCAAGGAATACTAGCTCTGTTCGAACTGTAAACTCAGCTTCTTTTGAAAATCTACCTCGCCTGATTTGCTGCCTCGCTTGATTTTCTGCCTCGCTTGATTACAATTGTATTTAAAATTGAAATCTTGTCGTTTCTAATTTTTCAAATTGCAATCTTGTAGATTTGTTATTCATGCAAGGCTTACAATCATCATTAAGATTTGTGCATAGGTGGCTTTTCTTGGAAATTGTAATCCGTGTGTATCAACAAATCTAATGGTGGTGATAATGGAGATGGGTGGTAGGACGTGATAAGTGGAGTGCATGAACTGACACAAGATGACACAGCCACTGATTTACCTAACGGATTTGACATTTGGGAAAGATTCACTACGGAACGCACGAATCCCTGATTTCGCGGCGTGGTTAGTTTAAATTTTTAATGATGCGCTGCGAAATCACCTAATAAGGTTTTGCATTGTGAAACTACTAAACAGAGTAAATGTGCTGCGAAAACACTTTAAAAAGAATGCATGCACTACGAAATTATCAAAAGGCTTTGTGGTGGATAACAAAGTAACACATGACTTATGAAATCAGTGGTGAATGAGGGGGACCAACGGTAGATAAGAATACACTTGACTCATGACCTCCTAATACTTCAGACTTTAAGGAAAAAATGAAATCACCTTAGACTAACACTGACCTTTGTCATCAAGCTAGGATGGGAAGTTTTAGCATCATATCAACTTAGGTAAGCAAAGGCACCTGGCAGAGAGGATAAAAAAAGAAAAACCCCAAATTATGCTGCTTCAAGATACAAAAATAATGAGGGGGGGGGGAATGGAGGAAATTCTAAAAAAAATTAAGACCTCTTATGAAAGCATGACATTGGATTCAAAAGGGAGTGCAGGGGGCATTGCAATTTTGTGGAACCCAGTAAAAGTCATGGTGGATATATGGATAGGAATGAAAAGGATTCTCTCAGGGAGATTTAGAATGATAGGACATAAAGAATGGTTCCTTGTATCAACGATGTATGGGCCTCACATATTGATAGAGAGAGATGCTTTCCAAACACAGCTACTACGACTAGGTAACCTACACACAGAAAACTGTGGGTGATAGTAGGATATTTTAATATGATCACAACCACAACGGAAAATAAAGGTGGAATGCAACAGGAGGATGTAGATATGGAGAGATTTAGGGAAACCCAGATAGTTGTATAAATGATTGATATAAACACTATCAATGGAAAATACACCTAGAATAATAGAAGAGGAGGTAGCAAGCAGATAACCTCTATATTGGACAGGTTCTTTGCAACAAAACACTTTCTTTGGAAAGATATATTCTATGAAGCAACTATCTTACCATGCCAAGGATCAGACCACTCGCCAATAAAACTTGAAATTGCTATGAATAATCAAAACCAGCAAAAACCTTTCAGGTTTGAATCCTTTTGGCTAAGAGACCCAACCGTCATAGAAAATATGGAGAACTGGTGGCAGAACAACGAGGAGGAAATACAAGGCAAGAATAAGAGGCACACGCTCCAACTGAAACTCAAGGAATTAAAAATAAAAATTAAGACTTGGAACAAAGAAGAATTTGGAAAAATACATAAAGAACAGGAACAACTCCAAATAGAAATGAAAAGGATACAACATAAAATAGTAGAAGAAGGGAGAATAGAGGATTTGGCACAGGAAGAAGGAGGAGCGTTAATTATATTGGAGGAAAGGAGAAAATAGGAGGAAATCCTATGGCGACAAAAGTCAAGAGTACAATGATTAAAAGAGGGGGAAAGGAACACAAATTTCTTCCACAGAGTGATGTAGCAACATAAGCAACAGAATAGAATTTTCTCCCTAAAAAACAAAAAAGGTATTAGGGTAACCCAGAAAGAGGAAATGGAAACTCTCCTAATCTAGCATTTCGAGGGCATAGTGACAGAGCCACAAAGTAATAGAGAAGAGGAGATAGCAAAGATAATTCAATACATACCAAAAAAGGTAAATAGGGAACAAAACCTGGCTCTCCTAAGGGTAATCACTGAGAAAGAGGTAGAGGAAGTAGTAAAGACAATGGCCAAAAATAAAGCTCCTAGCCTGAATGGATTTACAACAGATTTCTTTCAAGCAACATGGAGCTTTATGAAAAAAGATATATTTAGCGCAGCAGAAGAATCAATATGCAATAAAAGAATGCATCCAACATGGAATGCAACCTTTCTGGCATTAATACCAAAGGTAGAATAGGCTAAAGAACCTCACAGCTTCAGATCAATAGCTCTTTGTATTGTAATCTATAAAATTCTAGCTACTATAATGGTAAAAAGATTACAACCTCTACTCCTAGATTTGATAACAAAAGAACAAATAGGGTTTGTGAAAGGGAGAGAAATAGTGGATGGGATAGTCATCGCTCAAGAGGTGATTCAATCCTTAAAGAATATGAGAAATAAAGGAATGTTGATTAAACTTGACTTAGCAAAAGCCTATGATAAACTAAGCTAGAAATATCTTCAAAGAATCCTACAAGCCTATGGATTTGACAATAGATTGATAGCATGGATAATGTCAATGATATCCATGCCAAGCATGTCAATCCTACTCAATGGAACCCCAACAGACACCTTTAAACCAACTCGCGGCCTAAGACAGGGAGATCCACTTTCACCGTTCCTGTTTATTTTAGCATCAGATGGTTTAGGGAAATTAATCAACGCAAGAGTAAGCAAAGGGGAATTGAAAGGGCTGAGATCATGGGGGGGGGGAATTAACCATTACACATCAACAATTCCTGGATGATGTAATGATTTATAGTCAAGAAAATCTCAAGTAAGCAAAAACTACGGGAAATCCTTATAGAATTCACAAAAGCATCAGGAACAAAGGTAAATAAGGAGAAAACAGAAATATTCTTCTTTAACGCACCAAGGAGAGGCCAAGCCTTCCTAGCAAGAACAATGGGGTTCAAAATTGGATAGTTTCGAACTAAATACCTAGGAGTCCAATTGAGTGATCAACCGAATAGAATTGAGAATTCGAAAGGATTGCTAAGGAAAATTCAAAAAAGAATGGAAAATTGGATGTTCAGAATCCTCAACACCCCGAGTCGTCTTATACTATTGAAATATATCCTTCAAGCTATGCTAGTATATCAAATGGCTAGTCAAGCGATACCTAAAACCTTATGCTAGAAAATGGTGCAAATATTAAAAAAAAAATTGTGACAAGGGTCAAACAAAACAAAAAAGTGGGCTTTACTTTCATGGAAATGGTTAAGCAAATCTGTCATAGAGGGGGGCCTAGGACTAAGAGACCCCTACATATTAAACCAAGTCATGGGGGCCAAATTATGGTGGAGATGGATTCAAGGAGGGAACGACCTATGGAAACTTCTATGGGAAAAGAAATATGAGATAGCAAGGACTCCAGAGGGCAAACTCCGAACACTAGCAGAAAGGAAAGGATCAGCCATTTGGAACCTGGAAAGACTAAACAGAGCCTTGATAAAAGACCACATTTTTTTGGAACTCTGAGAGGGGGACAAAGCAGACTTTTAGCAGGAGGCATGGCAACAAAGAGGAATCTTGAATCAGGAACCTCATCTGCAAGAAATGCAATAGTATACAACCCAAATAGTGGAAGATGTCGTAAGAAACTATTGGGTAGTGGAATAGAATAGTTATGGGAGAAAATGGAAGATGAAGAGTGACTGGCCCGAAGCACCAAAACTGATCAATGGACAACTTATCAAAAAGAATTGGCAACTAGGAAAATTTAAATTAAAGAAGGATCAAATATAATAAGATGGGGTAAACGCATAAAAGGCATGTTTACTATCTCAGAAGGTTACCACATAAAGATAGGAGGAGTTGGAAACTCAGACATAAAAAAATTGGAAAAGAATATGGCAGTTAAAAACTTGGCTAAAAGTGGCATTTTTTACCTGGACAATGTTGCATGGGCGCACCTTAACTTGGGACCAATTGAGAAGGAAAGGGATGCATGGGTCATCGAGATGCGCTTTGTGCCAAAACCAAGAAGAAACCATGGAGCACGTTGCAAACTTCTACAGTGTAAATAACAACCTATGGCAAAATCACCACCAACTGTTCGAGATTATTGATAGGAACATAGGGAGCATAAAAACAACAATAGAGAAGTGGAGCAGCAAACTATACCGCAACACAATCTTGAAACATGCCTAGAATTTGTCAATTGGGTTTCTCGTGTGAAACCTTTGGAAGGCACGAAACAAGGTGATATTCAGTGAAGATAAAAACGACAAAGGGGAAATATGGAACCAAACCATGGAAAACATAAGAGAAATTGTAATTCTAGAAAACTAGAAAGAGGACGACTGGAAGACAGAAGGAACTGAGACCCACATAATGAACCGACTGAAAATCAAAGTAAAATATACAAACAGGATAGGGAAGGAACATGATGCAAGCAAGGCAGGAGCTGAAGAACGATATAGGAACCTACTGCAGGGGTTCATCAAGATAAATTTTGATGGTGCAGCAAAAGGCAACCCAAAGGAGGCTGGTATAGGAGGGATATTCAAAGACAAGGAAGGGAAGATAAGATGGGCCTACGCAATGGACTATGGCATCACCATGAACAACAAAGCAGAATACCATGCACTCAACAACTAGAGATAGTGATAAGGGAAGGGTACCAAAGTCTAAAGATAGAAGGCGACTCAATTCTGTTAATAGAAACAATGAAACAAATACAACATGGAACAATAGCTGAAAAGCTAGAGGACGCCTTAGGTAATAACAGAATTACGATAGAAACTACAGAATATTACATACACCATATCATCCCATATGAAAAGGAACGGCAATGCCCCGGCAGACCTCCTCGTGAACTGGGGATGCCGAAATAGAGAGCAACAGCTAGATGTCAGAGGGGAAGAGCTTAATCAGAAAGAGGAAATGAAACAAATGATGCAGGCAATCGAAGAAGATAGGTGGCATAACAAGCATCTAGAGAATTTGGTTGATGTGGATGGGAGGGAAGATGGACAAGGGCAGGTGCAGGCCAAACAGAACAAATCAACCACAGAACAACATAGGATAGACGAAAGGACAGAGATGGATTAGATGACAGAGGGGGGTAGAGAAGGGACAAACCTAAGGAGAGTGGGGGCATAAATGGAAAGGTGTGGAAGAAGGGAGGGCAGGACATCAAGACTGAGAAGGGGCAACAAGTTAATGCCAGATGGCAATGTGGAGTCAGCAAATAGACGACAAGAGAAACCGGGAGAGGAAAGTAATAAATGAAGAAAGAAGGACAAGATAGATGGCTAGCATCCCAAGCCAAGTGGGAAGGAATGCAGGCTAAGGAAGGAAGGATGAGCGGATAGCTGGTGGTAGAATTACGACAGGAGAATGATAAAGGGATAGAGTTAGAGGGAAACCATGCATTTTGCATGTGGATGCGAAAGAAGGAAGGTGGTGAGAGAGAACGCATAGACAACAAATAAGAGCTGTAGAATATAGAACAGTGCAACAACGTAGACAGGTATGTAAAATTTCCCAACCAATCCTTTGAAAAAATACTCATTTTGAATTATAGAGTAAGCTTGAAGATAGATAGGGATGATCATCAAAAACCTAGTAGAAAGTATAGAGATAAGGGAGTTCAGGATAGGGAAGAACCCTTGGGGGATATGGCTGGGAAGGGTGAGCATAAGAGTATTGTGAGATAGAGAGAAAGGGCATGGAGGACCCATCCATCCATGACCCATGTAGCTGAAGTGATGAGTCGGGTAGTTCTAGCCAAGAGACTCAGCCTATTGAGCTGAACCCTGTCAAGAGGGAAAGTAAAACCCGACAAAAACGAGGGAGGAAGAGGTCGCACATCATAGGGAGAGGAGAAACTGAAGATATCCAAGATAGGGACTCAGGAATTGAGAAAACCAAACCTAGGAAAGGGGCAAGCTAGCCAAGCAGAGGAAGGAGTGACCGTGTAAGACAGGTGGAGGACTCACCCCTAGAAAAGAACTCTAGTATACTTAGTGCAAGCTAGAATGATGAGGGAGCTGAAACTAAAAGAATTAGGGAGGCCTCAGTACTGCACCAAAGAGAAATAAAATGCAAAAGTAAAACCATGATGAGGGGGGTTAGAAATACCCTGATTAAATATATACCCTCAATGGCCAAAACTGAAATTTGTGTTTACTATGTGATAGGTTTGACCGTCAGTAAGGGTGCAATTTAAACTCAGAAGGAGCATTCTAAGGATAAGAGAGCCAAGGCAAAGACGAGAATAAACATGGCACCTCGGTGCAGAAAGAGGACTGTTAAACAAGAAGAAGGAATGAGCGACAAAGGGAAGAAAAAAGGAAGGAAACCAAATGAAGAGAAGATGAAGAGAATAATTGACACCTACATGGAGGAAAATCCAGAGGTCAGAGACCAAATATGGGGATGGGAAAGAGATATGAGAAAAAACCTGAGAGGAAAAGACTTCCCTGTGGATGAATGGGAAGGAATGCTACAGGACCCGGGTACGACAAAGGATAGAAATCTCTTTTTAATGGGACAAAGCAACAATATTGGATAATGAAACACATTGTAGCTTGTGCCATGACCCTGCACCAAGAACAAATGGAAGGGGATGTGCTGAATAGGCATGAAAGAAACAAGGAACCAAACCATGTACGGGGGGGGATTATGAAAGAGCTGGCGATAATTCAGATCCAAACATATAGGAATAATCTAGCTTTGGGCCAGATTGAGCAGACATTATCTGAGATAAAATGGAAAATGTTCTAGGGACGAGAGCTTCCAAGCACAGGGGTGAAGACGCCGAATTCTGGAGGGAAGATGCTGAGCCTAGAAGAAAAGGTGACAGTATCGATAGCTTCCTCTGATGAGGATTAGTTTAATTATCTTTGGTTTTTTAATGTTTTTGTTTGAAATGCGAAAGATAAAAACCTATGTAATGGTTAGCAAAGACAATATGTTTTTGATGAACTTATTTAAATTTTGGAGTGGATACAATGGTGACTGATGGTCACCTAGTTTCCTTCGAGAAGGTGACCGATCAGAGATTCTGACTGTAAAATTTTTCAAAAAAGTAAATACAGAGAGTACTACCATGTTTACAAAAAAAAAATACAGTTGTAGTTAAACCCCGAGCAAATGATTCTCAGATCTTGCTCAGTGGGAGAAGGATGTACCTAAAGTGAGGAGTATCATATTGGATGGAGTTCGATATCATATTTTCTTGAATCTCCATGGGAAAGAAACTCCATTCGCGATTTGGAAAACACCGACCGACATGTTTGAGAACAAAATTGAGCACAAGAATCTAGAACTGAAGGACAAGGTTTGCAACATCAAGATGCAGAAGGATGAATCATTTTTTCAGTTCCTCTATGTGACCTTTCATGATATGGACAAGCATAGGTATTATGTTAGATTTTTAGATGATTTCTCACATAAGTGTTGAATTTTGTTCATCCAGAACAAAGACCAGACATTCTATGAATTTAAAGCACTTGTTGAGAAATACACTGGCAGGAATTTGAAGGCCCGCAAGAGCGATAATAGTGTTGAATATGTGTTGACTAAGTTCAAGAACTTCAGTGAAACATAAGGCATTCGACGGGAGTTAATAGAACCCCATAACACACAACAAAATGGGTGGTTGATAGGAACAATAGAAGTATTATGGGAGTTTCACGAGCGATGTTGCATGATTAGGACCTATCGCTGCACTTGTGGGCTGAAGCATGAAACACAATAGTATATGTGCATAACAAGGGTCCTCATCATATTCTTAGGATGAGTACCCTAGAGGAATTTTTCAAGGACACACTTTAGGATATTTGGTTCATCATTTTACTATCATGTTTCCAAGGATGCATAGAAAAATCTAGAGTTGATAGCTAAGTTGGGCATATTTTTCCGGTACACTGATACACCTCATAACTATTAGGTGTACTTGCTATCTCACAGGATGACATTTGTTCATAGAGATGTGAATTCCAATGAAGAGAAGGCCATGAGATATTCCCTTGAGAGGGATCTTCAGTTGCATCTAGATGAGGGGCTTTTGGATCCAAATGAATAACCTTAGGATGTTGTGGAACAACCACAAGTAGAGGAGCAGAGAGTGGAAGAAC
Source organism: Pinus taeda (assembly GCA_000404065.3). NCBI lineage: Eukaryota > Viridiplantae > Streptophyta > Pinopsida > Pinales > Pinaceae > Pinus > Pinus taeda. The sequence continues at coordinate 16,676 of APFE030820556.1, read as the reverse complement.
CCACTCATGCGGAGACATCCAAAGATGAAATAAAGCACACCAGAGAATATGATAGATTATTGTATGATGCTAGAGAGAATGTGGGATCACCCACATCACATGGTAGGTAGAGGAGGTCACAATATTGGTACACTAGGTACATGGCTCTAACAAGTGAGCTAGTTGAGACAGAACCATCCTCATTCGAGGGAGCAGTGTAGAAGCCATTATGGTTTGATGCCATGGTAGATGGGGTCCCCTGGGTCAGTTCTAGGGAAAAAGCCCAAATTTTGATGTAAAAATATGTAAAGTCTCCACAAATTGTGGACGTGGAGCACGTGGTTAGTTAGGAGTCAAAAAGGACTTTTACCCTTGTTCATGTAAATTTGAGTCAGTTTTTGAGATCTACCCATGGTCTGTGGACCATGGGATTGTATAAATAGGTGTGTCTTAGAGAGTCTAAGGTAGATCTATGTTTTTGTCTATGGTACGAGCAAGGAAGTCTAGTGCAGAAAAGTAAGTCTTAGAGGGGAAGAAGGCTTTGCATCTAAGTGTGCAGATGCCAAGGGTAGTGTCCACAGCTGGGTGTGCAAACCCCCACAACTAAGTGCACAAGGAACTATTGAGTTTGTAAACCTATACTGAAGATCAATAAAGAAGACTCTTGCAAAAATTCTTGTCTTTTATCTCTTTACTTATGTTATGTATGATTGCAATATATGTTGTGATGAATTGATGTATTTATAAAATGATGATGTATTGATGCGTGAATTTACTTAATCTATCTCATTATCTGAACACAATTAATGTTAAGTGATTACGCGAATACCATAGAACTTTTTGTTGAAGTTATCAAAAACTTAGGTAGATTTGAGTAAATACTAACTTAAGGGCAATCTATGGTGCATGTAAGTAGCTAGTTTTCCTGTTCAAGGTCTGCAAAAGCTAGGTGTAGACCTTCACGGAGGTCTACAGGCCAATTGAGGAAAATTACAATGCTAGGCCTTAAAGGCTTAGAGATTTGCGTGAAGGCGGATCTAGGTCATAAAAGGACATCAAGCTGATCTCTGGATGCAGAAACTTGGTTCCAGTATCCCCCCATACTGTCTCGGGTGAGACTTCAGCCCATGCTACACAAAGTGATCCTACAAGGGCCAGAAGTGTAGGGATTTGTTTGGTACAACTAACTCTGAACTTGGGTAAGGACCCCCTAAGCCAACAAATGGTTATGTATCTGAAATTGGGATCTGCATAAAGGGATGTGTGATGTCGCATCGCTAGAATCCGACCAAGAAGGAAATTGAGAAGTGGTTGGATAGAAAGATCCAAAAATTCATGGCGCAGGAAAACAGGAATCCGTGCCTGACAATAGAACAATGGTTAGACAAATATTTGAACATAGAAATGCATGAAATTTTCTTATGCACCTTCCTGATTAAAATGTACGAGTGGATAGCTAAATTGGCAGACAACCAAGGAAGGTGGAGGCTTGATGGTCCAATAGTGTGGACTTCAAAGCTAGTGCAGAGGCTGGAAGCCTCTGAAGATAAGATTGTGTGCACTGTTGAAGATTGGCTAGATCAGGTTATATGAGGATTTGTTACAGAGTTTGCGGTTGACACCTTGGTTAGTTATAGCAAAGCAGAGTGACACTTCTTCAAAGGACTGCAAGGTAAGTACTTGAGATCTTTGAATACCTGGGGCTCGACCAACACCCCCCCAACCAATAAGTCAAATTGAAATTTCTTGATTTGCTTGACGTTAGGAAAGCAAGGACCAGAGGGGCTCGACCATAACGGAGAGGATGCGGGCAAATTCTCTTGTGTGAAAAATTGGTTATGCCATTGCCTTGATGTTTGGATCCACGCAAAGTGGACGGAGCTTTAGAAACCAAGAAAAGGCAGGTCTTGAATATAGCCCGTTGATTGGACCTCCTTCAAGTGACGATGAAGGAATGGTGCAGGACTCACTGCGAAGCGCTATCTAGTTAATAAGGCAGGGTTTTATGTGGATACATCATCCATCCACACCACCTCCACCTTCACCGCCACAACATACACCTTCACCCACACTATCGTTGTTGAACATGTCGAATACTATGAAGTTGCCCTTTTTCAAGGGCTTAGGAAGTGAGGATCCAGATCAATTTTGGTTTGTTGCGAAGGCTGTGTAGACAACACAACAGGTTACGAATGATAACATGAATAAGACGCAGTTGGTTACCTCTTTGCAGGATCACGTGTTGACATGGTACATTAAGTACTACATTGATAATCTATTGGCATCATTAGTAGATAGTCAGACCGCTTTAAACAAAGAAATCGGTAAGCCTAAGTCTACCTCACAATCCATAATTATATTTAAGGAAATCACGATGTAGCTTGGTGAAATGCCCTGGGAGATAGATCCAAGACTGAAGTGTGGGATCCATGAAGCTAATATGAATCTCACAGATAGTCAACACCGTGATTGGTTTATAGTCCTGCTCCTGCCCCACCTAAGGATTGCTTTATCGTAGCAAAAGATAGGAACACCAAAAAAAGCTTTGGAAATTGCGATGAGATTGCATGAAAAAACTATTCAGGATGCTTCTTTGGGAGTCCAACAAATTCACTCACAGTTGCAGAACATCTATTTAGAATTATAGAGCTTGAAAAAAGAAAAGGAGGCCAGGAAAGAGGTGAGCGAAGAAGTCTAGTGCCTCAAGTTTAAGATCAAGGGGCATGGTGAGGATCATAGCCCTTTCTTCGTGAATTATATCTCAGGGGGGGGCGGGACGATGCCCATGAGGCATGAAGCTCCAGTAGGACCAGGTATGGGGCCCATGTTATGGTGAGCTATTTGTCAGGTGGTTGAAAAGCATGTCAGAGATAATTGTCATTTGCTGCAAAAATTTGTGCTGACACCACAACAGTTGTTCTGTGATTTCTGCAAATCGATGGGCCATGATGAGCACCATTGGCGTAGCTATGACGTAATGATGGAGAGGACGCCTATGTATTGAATGCAAGTAGAAATGCAGCCTCTGGATTAGGGCACTAGGGGAGCTCGTGGAGGATATCAGGGGCACAAACGAGGCAGAGGAGGAGGGGGACCTGGTAGATGTTAGGGACAATTCATTTTCTATAAGTGCAAAACACCAAGGCACTATGCATGAGAGTGTACAAGTTAGACATGTCCGTCATGTCAATATTGCAATCAGTTTTACCACACAATAGAAGAATGCCCTATGTTGATATCTAAGATGTAGGAGAAGAAGGCGTAGCCTCAACATCCTACCCAAAACGTATAGATGTTTAGGGTCAAGCTCTACGAGGAAGATCCAAATGTGAATATCGTGTTGCCAAGTGGAATAATGATTAGTGATGATAAACAAAAACAACCTGAAGAAAGTGGGTGTGTTTTCAAGGCCCCAAAAAAGGAGGTTGGGTTTGATCTAAAGCATGTGAAGGAAATATTTATGGAAGCAAAGAAAATCTTTGTTGAGGCCTCTACCTCAAGAGGTCAAGACAAACTATCAAAAATTAGCACACCTACAAAGGTTAACCCGTCTGTTCTTAATACCTTCTTGGATACTTGTATGAAACTACTATGCGATAGAAATGCTATGAAAGGGCTACAAGAATTGGTAAATAATTGTGCTAGGAAGGAAAATGCCCTGAAGGACACTGCCCAGTCAAAAATATTGGCAAACATAAGACAAGGATAGGGTGCGAGATGAGGCTCACCGTGCAAATAGGAGACTATGAGATGGACTAAGTTATTTTGGATCTGGGATCTGATGCGAATGTATTGCCTAAATAGACATGAGAGAGAATGGGGAGGCCTACACCACAGTGGTCTCTGAATCAATTGAGAATGGAGAACTAGCAGAAGATTATTTCTATGGGACACTTACATGGAGTGACCATAGATATAGAAGGTGTGAGCACATTGGCTGATTTTGAAGTGATAGAGATTGTTGATGAAAGAAAGCCATATCCCATGATCCTTGGTATTGATTTGTCTATTGACATGAATGGGGTCTTCAATTTGAAGAAGCAAACAATGTCATTTGAAAGGAAATCACTCTGTGTTGTAGTACCATTGGACCCTACAAAAGAGTCATGCTATACTGAACCAATTCGCGACTATGAGGAAAGTGATGATGATTTGGATCAAATCTACAAAATTATGGTGTGAGACCAATATTTGGTAAATCCAACAGCTAGTGGATGGATTTCATGGGGCCGTGAAAGCTCCTGTACCTCATATTCAGATAAAGAGTTGGAACATTAGCAAAACAGGCTACGCAAAGCATCTACACTGCGCTGCAACATGATGACTAAATCACTACGTTATGTGTTGTCGGAGGTAAAAATTTACCTTACTATGATGGTTTAACTAATGTAGATAATTGTTTGGATTCTTTTGAAATAGAAGTCCTGGAGGATCATCATTTTCAGATGTTGAGTTTGGCACTATGCACTACGCTCACTCAATGGTGGGGTACGCAAAAAGACAACTTTGATGAATGGCGCGATTAAAGGAGGATGATGAGGATGTGATTTGGTCATCCTAAAGTGAGGTTAATTGAAAAATATGATTGGAGGAATTATACATGTGATCATTTAGCAAAAAAGACTAAAGTATAGGAATAGACCCAAAACCAGAGTGGGTGCACTTCTTCTATCACACTCTGGATATAATCCCTATGAATTGGTACCTAGAAATACAGCTCCAACATGGCACTGCAGAGTGGGATATCTTAAGGGAAGGATTTTTAATGACTTTCAAATTTGAAGATGGGTTCAAAAGCATTGTTGAGGTGCTACAGGAGGTTAAGGTAGCAATCTTCAGAACTCTGCAGGATCCTTTGGAATTGGTTCAACTAGATTGGAGCACCTAGTTGTGTCATGCACTAGAATGCTATAATGGGGCTGCTGAAGGGGAGGATGAGGATCCAAGGAATATAAATATCCTAGAAATGGAAGGTCACCGCGAGGTTGAAGGTCTGCAAATAGAGAACTCGGATATCACCACACCATTGAAAACTAGGCAAGTAAACATTGGTACTGAAGCATAACCAAAATTTGCGAAGATCAGAGATTATTGGGATGATGCAACAATGGATAAAGTTGTTGAGTTACTTCGCGAGTACCAAGATCTTTTTCCTACCAAATTTTTGGACTTGAAAGGCATCAAAGAAGATTTGGGTGTGATGAAAATAACTTTGAAACCAGACACAAAGCTCGTTAAGAAGAGGTCATATCGCCTTAATCCCAAATATAAGGAAAAGGCCCACTTGGAATTGGACAAGATACTTGAGGCAGGCATTATCGAACTAGTGGAGGAATCTGATTGGGTAAGCCCAATGGTAGTTTAGGACAAGAAGTAGAATAGAGAGATAATGATTTGCGTAGATCTAAGAAAGCTTAACCATGCATGTGTCCATGATCCTTTACCAACGTTGTTTACTAATGAGGTACTGGACAATGTTGGAGGGCAGGAGGCCTACTCATTCGTTGATGGGTTCTCTGGGTACCATCAAATTAAGATCACTCCAGAAGATAGGAGAAAAACAACCTTCGTGATAGAATGGGGGTGTTTTCAATACATGGTGATGCCATTCGGCCTCAAGAATGCACCGACGATATTGTCTCACGTAGTCATCGCATCATTCAAAGAATTTATTCACATACACTTGGAGGTATATTTTGATGACTAGACAGTGTTTGGGTTAGTCAAGTGCCATGTAGCTATTCTACGCTTAATGTTGGATACGTGTCAAAGATATCAGATCATGTTGAACCTAAATAAGTGCTTATTCTGCATCCCCTTTGGAATTTTGTTGGGTCATGTAGTATGCAAGCAAAGACTAATGGTGGATCCTGACAAGATCACGGTAATAGTCAATTTGGAGGCCCCAAGGAGTCTCAAACTTCTGCGTGCAATGCTAGGCCATACAAGGTACTATCAAAAGTTCATTAAAGCTTATGCTCAGATTACACACCTATGGAGAAGCTATTAAAGAAGGACGCTACATTCTGTTGGGAAAAAGAATGCCAGCGCAGTCTGGATGTATTGAAAGCAAAGATGGTTAGCGTGCCGACCTTGGTCTTCCTAGATTGGAAGATGGAATTCCATGTGCACATTAATGCCTCGTGTATTGTGTTAGGAGCAATACTGAAACAGGATGGTGAAGGAGAGATGGATCACCCTATAGCCTTTGTGAGCAGGAAACTATTAAAGGATGAGAAGAACTACTCCACAACAAAGCACAAGGGATTGGCTATGATGTATGTGCTCCAAAAGTTCAGACACTATATGTTGGGTTGACATTTCAAGATGTACACAGACCACTCTGCCTTGAAGTACCTAGTTAATAAGCCTGTGTTGGGGGAGAAGATACGCTGATGGTCGCTACTATTTCAAGAATATGAATTTGAGGTAATTGTGAAGCCAGGAAGGTTGAATGCAAGACCTGACCATTTTTCATGAATTGAAATGGGGGAGGAGCCTACTAATTTGGAGGAAGGTTTTCCCGATGTGCAACTCTTCATGGTGCTCATAGTAGACAACCACTTTGTAGATGTTATACACTTTTTAACCACAGGGAAAGCTCCAAAAGGCTACACCAGTCAGCAAAAGAAAGAGATGGTAGTACACATGGCTGATTTCTCGGTAATTGCAGGACAATTATATAAGATGGGTTCAGACGAGATACTCCGATGGTATGTGCCCAATTTCGAAGGAAACATCATCCTTGTGGAGGATAATGGAGGGATTGTAGGAGGGAATTATGAAAGAAAGGCAATGACGCAGAATATTTTGCGTGTAGGTTTGTGGTGGCCTAGATTACATAGGGATACCAAATCATATTTTAGGGTGTGTGATGCATGTCAAAGAATGAGAAGGTCATCATGAAGGGATGAGTTGCCTTTGAATCCTCAGATGTCACTACAGCCATCTGAGAAATGGGTTATTGACTTTGTAGGACCAATTCAACCCCCAGGCAAGAAAACAGGTGCACGTTATATCATCACTGTGATAGAGCATCTAATCAGATGGGCAGAGGCACAACCTGTGAAGGATTGTACAGGGGCCACAGTAGCTAAATTCCTTTTCAAATATGTGTTAACCTGATTTGGCTTCCCAAAAGTGTTGATGAGTTATCACGGTATGCACTTTCTCAATGAAATGATCAGTGCGCTGACAGAAGAGTTTCAAGTGTATCATCAGAAGAGTATGTCATATCATCCTTATGCTAATAGAATAGTGGAGGCCTTCAATAAGATATTAGAGAATGCTCTAACAAATATTTGCAACGCACAATAGAATGATTGGGATGTGTGCGTACCAGCAGTATTTTTGGTCTATAGGACTATTTGCAAGAAACTAACAGGTTAGACACCTTTCCAGTTGGTCTATGGCATAGAAGCTATGATGCCGATGGAAAATATCATGCCTAGTCTACGCATAATAGCTTTCATAGGGATGGTAGACCACCTAGCCTTGGAAGAATGACTCACACAGTTGATGGAGCTCAAAGAGGATAGATTCTTAGTTGGATTTCATCAGTAAGGACAAAAGTAACGTGAAAAATCATGGCACCATCGACACATCAAGATGCTCATATTCAAGGTAAATGATTTGGTGTTATTATATGATAGTAAGTTTGATTTCCAGGAAAGTTTCAAATGCATCGTTTGGGGCCATATGTCATCAAAGAAATCACAGATGGGGATGCGATTCAACTCACAATGGAGAACCTTTCCCAAGAAGGGTGAATGGGAGCCAGTTGAAGCCATATATAGGAGATCTGCCTCAATGACTACATGACGACAGGACATTCTTAGTGCTCCAAGCAGCTGTAAGGGAGCGCAGGACTATAAACTACATCCCTGGATTTGGGGACTTTATGACAAGCGTTGTACGAAACAGGGTGATGTCATAGTACCAAAAGCCACATGAAGGGAGTTGTGTTATGGAGGGATATACCATGCAACACAACCATAAAATGATTATTAGATTCACTATTCATGATTTCACATCCAAGAGACGGTTAAGAGAAGTGGGTGGGCGACATTTAAGGCTGAAATCTTTCGGGATTTTCCGCCAAATCAGCATTAATGGATAGATTTTGGGGGGAATGGTTGGATTTGAATTCGAATTCTCCTATAACTTAACGTGCCAAACCAGTAGAGAACACTTTGCACCCTTATATTTTTTGAGATGTGTTATCTATTGCTTATGAATTGTAATTTTTTTGAGGATTTGGTTGCAAGTTCTATGTTTGATAATCTACCCAAGGAAACTCGACAATTCATTTGCAGTACTATGTTAGGACTAGGTGAGACTATAAGCACCATAGGAACTGTTTACTCTGAAGGAGCACCTCTAGAAGTTGTGAGCATGAAGGATCAAGCTCCTATGCCTATGGCACCGAGGTTGCCTAGGCCAAAGCCTACACCAATGTGCACGACCCATAAGTCGAAGAAAGACAAGTAGAAAAGGTTGGTTCCAGTGCGCGAGTCACCTAAAAAGCACTCTGTTACCCTGACACAAGAGAAGGACAAGTAGCCTGAGAAGGTTGTAGACTTGGAGGCTAAAGAGGGTGCTAAAGATATAGATTTTGAGGGAGCAGAGCCCATCTCCAAGTTTCCATATTATATCCCTCCGCGAAAATGAAGGCGAAGGTCAAGAAGGACCCCTACGCAGAGAAATTCATCATTCATACACCCCTGCTACTAGAAAAGATAACCTTCAAAGGTCCGTGCCTGGCGCGGGTTCCCCTTTTAAATATGGAGGATTGGGACTTGCCTGACCATGAGAGGTTCCCCCACCTCGCAACAGAGAATTACATGAAGAGAGTATATTACAAAGACTCTGGTCTCACTACATTGGAGACAATTTAGTGGATCCGCAAAGTAGAATGGTATGGATCATTGAACCTGCTATGGGTGCCCCATCACCACCTCTCTACATAAATACCACCTGTATACAGCAGCTACTGACTCTAGTGCATAATGGTGTTTATGGCTTGGCATGCCTATCCCCATAACAAACATGTCTGTCCATAGGATCACACTCTTGCCACATGAAGGCTTGAATCTGGCCAAGCAGTTTGGTGGAAAGACAAGAAAGTGGGACCTGGCAGAGAAGATGAAGAAGAAATTTGAGCTTCTCAAGAAGCTGCATGGGTACTTCATAGCCTCCATCAATAACCCCATGGTGAAAATTTTCACCCAAATACTAGCTGGCAAGGTCATGAGGAAGTGTTGCACAGATGAGGTTCTGGTGCTCGTGATCTTGTTAGCTACACAATGCGTGGAGGTTGTGCAGTACAACTGGTCATGATATTTACATAGTGAGTTGCTTGTGAATTTTTGCAAGGCTCAAGATGAGATAAAGACCTTCCACTATGCGTGGTTGCTACTCTCCATTGTGCTGGTTGCTTGGGAGCCACCGGAGGATAGTCACTTTCCCCTGTTGGAGGAAGGTTTGCCGAAGGCTACATAGTTTGCCTCCCTTTGGGCAACGAAGGACCCTCTGTGGGTCATCGAAATGAATATTTTCTAGGATTTGATGGAAGCGAGCATTCACATGGCCATCAACGAGCACCTACGATTGTCCCCTATCATGTATGAACAGTTGGCAGAGTATGCAGAATTCAAGGCAGACTTCCACTGTGTTTATATCGAGGCACAAAAGGATCCGAAGTAAAAGTGGTTTTATCTACCATAGCTCACCATGGATGATGTGATTCATGAAGTAATTAAGCACTGGAACTTTCCATCTGACTTGGACACGGGTACAAGCAAAGGTGTAGGGGGTTCAGCAGAGAAAACGAGGAATGATGCAATGAAGCAAGTGGCACAGAAGTTGGTCGCGTAGTGAAGGAAGGAGGTCAAGGAGAAGGCCCGATTGAAAAAGGAGAACACTGCAAAACAACAGGCTAAATAGGAGTAGTGTGGTTCTGAGAGAAGAGGTAAATCCCCTTCATCCAAAGCTGAAAAAGAAGAGCAGTCAACGCAAGGCAGTGGAGGTGATGAGGGACAAAACACTCCATTCTAGGTAAAGAGGTACAAAGAATAGTAGAAGGAGGGGTCTTAGAAGAAGACAAAGTCGACTAAGCTATCATTGGATCCCATTATGCTGACGGAGGGCGATCTTGAAGAGAATGGGGACAAAGTGAGGGACACTACAGTCGAATTGTCGTAGCAGTTTGAGCAACAACACTTGCAGTCCTTGGACAATATTTAGAAGGATCTGCATGAATTGCAAATCTAGACCAGCAGAATTCATGTGTGCATAGGACAAGTCTCCACCATATAGATGAGCCTAGCACTAGGGACAAGTCAGGCTGCAGAGATTTTCAAGACAGTCGTGCTGCCAGAAGGGTCCCTAAGCACAGATTCAGTCGATGATAATATTATCGTTAGCACCTTAAAGAACATCGACCTCAAGATTATAGTGCTCCCCAACAAATATATTCACGTGCTGTAGACAGGTGTGATAGCATAATTGAGAGGTCGGGAGCAGAGCACTCTGAGTTGAATCAGCAAGTACAGGGTGAAAAACAAACAAATGTTCACCAAGAAGATGGAGGCCCTAAAAGAGAGGGATACAATCTAGGTGTAGAGCACCCATCTAGTGGTCATGGCTGCAGAGGCATGTGGGATAGTGTTAGAGTTTCACATACCTTAGGAGGCACCGCTCGAGGCCAAGGTCTAGAAGCTAGCTGCGGGCATCCGCGAGGCGAACGTAGAGGTGGAAAGAGTTCAATTTGAACTCAATATGAAAATAAAAAATTTGGAACTCAAGTCACAGCCTTCCACTCCACCCAAAATTTGGGAACATTTGGAAACATAATGATGTTGCCGTCAAGGAAGGGATAGCTACCGTGGATGTCACAGTTTATGATTGTACAAATTTGTTTGAACATGCCATTGAAGTGGTAATGAGCCTAAAAGAAGATCCCACTATGCAGATATTAAATACTGAGATCCATGAGCTCTAGCAGCACTACGATGAAGTAAGGGTGACAATGCACACCATTACTACATCATAGAGTCTCGCCAAGTTGCAGGTGGCAAAGTAGCTCCTCGCACAAGTGGAAGCGATGAAGAAAAATGAGGCAATGCTTGGAATGGTTGGGTCCCTAGCTGGATGAAGCCTACCAAATCTTAGCCAACATCCAGGAGAAGATGATGAAATTACAGCTCACTCAACAAAAGATCAAGCGAGTTGACGAGGGACCCTCTACAGAGCGGTTGGTCGAACTGGTGAAGTAGGTAGCCACACAGAGTGCGGCTAAAGTAGCAGTTGTGTAGGTGGAGTTGGGGAATATTCATAGCAAGATCACCATGCCAACTAAGTGACTCGAGGGTCAGTCATGACCTTTGTGTTGGGGGCCTGTTGGGATGGGGTCCCCTAGGTCAGTTTTGGGGCAAATGCCCAAGTTTTGGGGAAAAATCCCAAATTTTGATGTAAAAATATGTGTAGTCTCTGCAAATTGTGGATGTGGAGCGCGTAGTTAGTTAGGATTCCAAAAAGGTTTTTACCCTCGTTCATGTAAATTTGAGTCATGTTTTGAGATCTACCTATGGTCTGCAGACCATGGGATTGTATAAATAGGTGTGTCTGAGAGAGTCTAAGGTAGACCTATGTTTTTGTTTATGGTATGAGCAAGGAAGTTTAGCACAAAAAAAGTAAGTCTTAGAGGGGAAGAAGGCTCTACAGCTGAGTGTGTAGAGGCTTAGGGTATTGTCCCCAGATGAGTGCGCAAACCCTTGCAGCTTAGTGCGCAAGGAAGTATTGAGTCTATAAACCTATATGGAAGATGAATAAAGAGGAATTTTGCAAAAATTCCTGTGTTTTATCTCTTTACTTCTATTATGTATGATTGCGATATATGCTGTGATGAATTGATGTCTTTAGAAAATGATGATGCATTGATGTGAAAATTTACTTGATCTGTCTTATTATCTAAATGCAATTAATGTTAAGTGATTACATGAAGACCATAACACTTTCTATTAAATTTATCAAACACTTAGGTAGATCTGAGTAAACACTGACTTAAGGGAAATTTATGTGCACATAAGTAGCTAATTTTCATGTTCAAGGTCCGCAAAACCCATTCATAGACCTTCACGGAGGTCTAGAGGTTGATTGAGGGAAATTACATTGTTAGGCCTTGAAGGCTTAAAGATCTGTGTGAGGGCAGATCTAGGTCATAAAAAGACATCACACTGATCTCTGGATGCGAAAACTTTGTTCCAACATCCCCCCATACTACTTTGGGTGAGACTTGAGTCCATGTTATGCCGAGTGATTCCAAAAGGACTAGTAGTGTAGGGATTTGTTTGGCATAACTAACTCTAAATTTGGGTCAGGACCCTCTAAGCCAACAGTGGAGGAATACGATTCCATAGTTAGAAACATTGTTTGGGAATTTGTCCAAATACTAGAGAACAAGTTAGTGGTATGTTTGAGGTGGATCTACAAGGTGAAGCAAGTAGTAGATGAAAGAAAAACCAACATGACATTCATAACAACATGACAACCATTTTTCTTATTGGAGATTTATAACACAATCATTACGGTATTTACACTAACCACCATAAATAGATATACACATATACCAAAAACTCATTTTCCTTCACCAATAAATAATTAAGGATATATATCCCACATCTGATCATCCATCTCCCATGTAGCTTCATCAGACCCAAAGTGCTTCCACTACACTTTAACTTGCTCGATTTCTACATTCCAGAGCATGAGCTATTTCCGCTACAAAATGTAATGAGGTTCCGATTAGAATTCTATTTCTAGATCCACTTGCAATAGAGAAAAATCAATCACATGATCAACATATTTCACATATATTTTAAGTAATGAAACATGGAAAATATCATGGAATTTCATTTTCATAGGTAATGCAACTCTATACGCCATTGGTAGGATCCTCTCAAGGATCTTGAAAGACCCACAATACTAAGGTGCCAACTTCGTACATGACCCAGTCTTGAAGGAGATCTTCTTGGGCTTGATGCACAAGTACACATGTTTCCCAAATTGGAACTCCTTAAAAACCCTGTGATGATCTGCATAACACTTTTGTCTATCTTGTGCTACCTCTATATTCGTCTTGATTACTTGCATTTCTTATTCTATCTCTACCAGCATGTCTAGTGCTATCAATACCATGTTCACTAGATCACTTCAACTGATGTTAGTATTACAACTCCACCCATAAAGTGTCTCAAATGGACTCATATTCAACTATTCCTAATACCCATTGTTGTAAAGAAACTCAATTAGTGGAAGATAATCCTCCCACCTCCTCCGTCGATGCATAACATACATCCTCAACATGTCCTAACCAAGATAGACATTTCATCAAACACATAGTGAACATGTTAGTTTACACGTCATAAAGGCATAACATAACACATGGATATTATAGATATCTTAGAATCATCAAGAAGGTATAATTCCCTTTCATAATAGCTACAATAAAATCTATTAGGTCATGCACTCATTAACCATTCATTTATTGATCAAAACATGTTAATAATGATAACTAGAATTGTTAGAAAATTATATATTACGGAGCAATGGAACACATAAAATATTGCAGAAATATAAACAGAGTAACACATAAAACAAGAGAGACACAAATATACGTGGTTCACCCAGTTTTGGCTATGTCCACCCCGAACAGCCAGTCCTTCCTTTCTATTATCCAGCAAAATGGAGAGACAAAACCTACAACAGATCCGCTGTAATATCCTCTATTTTCTCTCACAGTCTCACCTCTCTGCTTCTCGCTCAGAGAATGCACATCTATTACACAGCCTCAAATACAATGCCCTCATACAAAGAGAGGGGGTTTCCTTCTAGGGAAAAAAATCCTAAACTAAACATAAGTTCTATCGTCAAATCATTCACCTAATGAACAACCCAGATTGAATAGAAATTACTATTCTTTTACAAGGCAATTTTACATATGTTTTTAGCTGCGGGGGCACTACCCCCAAGCTCCCACCAGGGGACCACTGGCCCCCGAACCCCCTAGCTGGGGGGGATCGGCCTACCTGGACCCCCGCAGGGGGGAAAAGTCCCCCCCGCACTCCCCCGTGTGGAGGGGTGTACACAATTCCTGTGGTATACATCCGACTAAAATAAAGACCTTTGAACAATCATGCTCCACACACAACAATCTCCCACTTGGAGAATGATTGTAGAAACTCCACCGTTGCTTCATTTGCTGGACAATGACTCCTCTTCGGACTTGGTTGTTTCTCATCTTCATCGTCATCCTTGAAGATCAATTGAAACTGAGCATATTCTCAGTTTCTCCCTGGTTACAACTTTTGTTAGCATATCTGCAAGATTCTGGCTAGTGTGTATCTTTTCCAGCTTCAACTCTCCATCTTCCAACACTGATCATATGAAATGGTACTTGAGCTATATGTTTTTAGTCCGGGAATGAAATGCTGAGTTCTTTGCAAGATTAATGGAACTTTGGCTATCACTGTATAACGTGCCCATATCATGCTCCTTAACCAATTCACACATAAACCTTTGTAACCAAATCATTTCTTTACTAGCCACTGTAGCAGCAACATACTCTGCTTCTGTTGTTGAAAGTGCAACAACACTTTGGATTTTTGAAACCCAACTAACAGTTGTTCACCAACAGTAAATACATATCCTGTAGTGCTCCTCCTGTTATCTCTATCACCTGCCATATTTGCATCAACATATCCCTATAGAGAAATGTTCGAACCACCAAAGCATAATGCTTGATTTGTGGTACCTTTTAAATATCTGGAATCCATTTCAATGCCATCCAATGTTCCTTTCCTAGATTGTTCATGTACCTGCTTAGAACTCCAACTGCATGTGCAATATCAGGCCATGTGCAGACCATTGCATACATTAAGCTTCCAACTGCTAATGCATATGGAACTTTAGACATATAATCCATGTCTTCTTGGGTCTTTGAGCACATTTCCTTAATCAGTTTGAAATGGCTAGCAAAAGGTGTACTAACTAGTTTTGCATTGTGCATATTAAATCTTTTCAACACCTTTTGTATGTACTCATTCTGAGACAATGTTAATTTGTGATTTTTCCTGTCTCTAGTTATTCTCATACAAAGGATTTGTTTTGCAGCTCCCAAATCCTTCATTGCAAATGAATTTGCCAATTTGCTTTTGAGCACATTTATTTCTTGCATGTTAGACCCTGAAACAAGCATGTCATCTACATACAATAACAATATAATATAGCTGCCATCATTTTGCTTTTTCAAATAAACACAATGATCAAAGCAACATCTAGTATAACCTTGTTTAGACATAAACTTGTCAAATTTTAGATACCACTGCCTTGGAGCCCATTTTAATCCATACAAGCTCTTCTTCAACCTACACACTAGTTTCTCCTTCCCTTTCACCTCATATCCTTTTGGCTACTGCATATATATCTCTTCCTCCAAATCCCCATGGAGAATGGTTGTCTTTACATCTAACTGCTCAAGATGCAAATCTTCAACTGCTACTAGACTTAAAATAGTTCTGATTAAATTCATTTTAACAACAAGAGAAAATATTTCATCAAAATCAATACCTTTCTTCTGTGTAAACCCCTTCACCACAAGTCTAGCTTTGTACCTCTGTTTTCCTCCATCTTCTTCCTTTAGCGTATAAACCCATTTATTCTTCAATGTAGTTTTTCCTACAAGCAACCTGACTAAGTCCCAAGTCTGGTTATGCATTAAGGAGTCCATCTCTTCTTCCATGGCTACCTCCCACTTCTTCCTACTTTCAACCTACATTGCTTCTTCATAACATTTGGGTTCACGAGAATCAGTCAACAATAAATAATATAATGAAGGAGAGTATTGTTCACGTGGTATACTTATCCTGGTAGATCTTCTAACACCACTTTCAGGTGTTTTGGGTGCTTGTTGTTGTTGTGGTGGTTGTTGTTGTGGTGGTTGTTGTTTTTGTGGTTGTTGATTATTATTATTTCCAGGCACCTTTACTTTTTTAGTGATTTCATCAAGAACTATGTATTCCTTGTTTTCTTTTTCCTGTTTCTCTTCCTGCAACTGATACTTATACAAGACCTTTTCATTGAATATTACATCTCTGCTCCTAATGATTTTGTTATTTTCGTAATCATATAAGCAATAACCAAAATCATTAACACCATATCCAATAAAGGTACATTTCTTTGATTTTACCTCAAGCTTTGTTCTATTTTCTTTATCAATATGGACAAATGCCTCACAACCAAAAAGCTTTAAAAAGGAGTAGTTTACCTTTTTACCTATCCATGCTTCCTCTAGAACACCACCATCCAAGGAACTTGAAGTCCCTATGTTTATTAGATAAACAACAATATCTACAGCATCTGCCCAAAACTGTAAAGGCAATCCTGCATGCAATCTGATGCACCTTGCACGCTGCATGATTGTTCTGTTCATCCTTTCTGACACACCATTTTCTTGTGGTGTTCTTGGAATTGTCTTCTCTCTGCAAATTCCATGCTCTGAATAGTACCTATCAAATGCTTTGCTGCAATATTCACCTCCATTGTTTGATCTAAGACACTTCAATTTCTTTCCTATCTCAATCTCAACCAAAGCTTTCCATTTCTTGAAAGTATCAAATACATCAGATTTATTCTTAATA
>APFE030820555.1:0-10901 GCA_000404065.3 Pinus taeda | reverse complement strand
TCCATATCAGCTTTGGAGGACAGAGGGTATGAGGTACTATTCAGGGGAGGACAGGCGTTGATGTATCCAAGGGGCACTCCAGCTGATTCAACTAGAGTGATAGGTGTACGCCATGCAAAGGTGTACAAGTTTGCATTCAGTCCCTTGTGGCATTGAGCAGTAGTACTGACAGCAGAACTAGTAGTTCTGAGCTATGTGAGATTTGGCACCGCAGGATGGGACATATGTATCAAGGAGCCTCGAGGACCTTGTGGGTGATCACTACAGGTGTGCCAGATTTCAGTACTGATCACTTTGATACTTGCAGAGGATGTGCGATGGGAAAGTTTGCCAAATCCCCTTTTCCTAGCAGTGATAGTAGAGCGACTGGGATACTTGATTTGATTCATTCTGATGTGAGCGATCAGATGTCTCATGTTTCCTTGAGTGGATACGAGTACTATGTTTTATTCATTGATGATCACTCGAGGAGGACTTGGATTTATTTCTTGAAGACCAAGAGTGAGGTCTTTAAGCGATTTCAGGAGTTTAGAGCTCTTGTGGAGACACAGACAGGTCAAAAGATCAAGTCCCTGAGATTGGACAATGGGGGAGAGTACACCCTTGGAGAGTTTTTTGATTATTGTGCAGAGGCATGCATTAGGAGGGAGTTCACTATTCCTTACAACCCCCAACAAAACGGGGTTGCGGAGAGGAAGAATAGATCCATCGTAGGGGTTTCCAAAGCCATGTTACATGACCAGGGGTTGCCATTGTTCTTGTGGGAAAAGGCTTGCAACACAGCTGTTTACTTGTAGAACAGGATTCTACATCGTGCCTTGGGGCACATGACTCCGGAGGAGGCCTTCTCTAGGAAGAAGCCTGATATTGGTCATCTTTGTATCTTTGGATGCATTACATACTCCTACATACCCAAGGAGAAGAGGACCAAACTAGAGCCCACCGCAGAGAAGGGTATCTTTGTGGGCTACTGTCAGACCACAAAGGCAATTCATATTTACATTCCTACACAGAGGAGAGTTGTTGTTAGGAAAAATGTGAAGTTTGAGGAGGATAGGGCCTTCAGGAGGTCATGGGAGTTAGAGTATCTGGATCAGCCAAACCCTCAGCAGCAGTTGAGTCAGTCGCAGGGATCTAGTGGGCATGGATCAGGAGGATCAGGTACATCTATGAGGATGTCAGGTCCGTTAGTGAGCAGTGGCTTGCCGAGCCAGAGGGGTGGTGCTCCGAGCAGTTCATAGAGCCATTCACTAGGGAGTCCACTGATGGACAGTTCACACAGTACCTCAACTTCTACAGGTTCAGGTGCAGGCAGGAGGACAACAGACAGATAGTCAGGAGTTCAGGCCCCTGATGATGAGGAGGAGGAGTTTCATTCTCCAGTGGGAGAAGTGTGCTCAGGGAAGAGGAAGCCCAAGTGGCTTCAGGACACCTTGAGAGATGCCACATTTTTTGTTGAGCCGAAGAGGCCGATCAGAGAGTAGACCACTTGAGAGGTTTTGTAGCTATATTGTAATGGTTACCAGCATCCTTGACACTGAGCCTTCTAGTTATAAGAAGGCAGCTAGCCAGCAGGTCTGGAGAGAGGCCATGCGGGAGGAGTATTAGGTCTGGAGAGAGGCCATGCGGGAGGAGTATTCTTCTATAATGAAGAATGATGTTTGGGAGGTGGTGCCGAGGCCTAAGGGAAAATCTGTTGTTACTTCCAGATGGCTTTACAAGGTAAACCATGCTGCAGATGGCAGCATTGAGAAATTCAAAGTGAGGTTTGTGGCTAGAGGGTTCTCCCAGGTAGAGGGAGTTGATTATTAGGAGACCTTTGCTCTCGTGGCTTGATATACTTCGATCCGCTCCATTAAATCGATAACAGCAGAGATGGGTTGGAAGATCCACCAGATGGATGTGAAGACTACATTTCTCAATGACTTCATACATGAGGAGGTGTACATTGACCAGCCACAAGGCTTTGAGGTGCATGGGAAGGAGTTACATGTGTGCAGACTGAAGAAGGCCCTTTATGGCCTGAAGCAAGCTCCCAGAGCTTGGTACTCTAGGATAGATACATATTTGCAGGGGATGGGTTTCACAAAGAGTGAGGCAGATCTGAACCTTTACTTTATTGTGATAGGTGAGGAGCCTCTCATTCTGGTGCTATATGTGGATGACTTGGGCATTACAGGTGCAGAGAGACTCATAAAGCACTGCAAGAGAGATCTTGTGGTGGAGTTTGAGATGAAGGACATCATCTTGATGCATTACTTTTTGGGTTTGGAGGTGTGGCAGGAGGAGGGGAATTTTTTCCTGGGGCAGGGGAAGTATATTATGGACATCCTTGGCAGATTCCACATGGAGGATTGTAGACCCATGTCGACACTGATGATTACCAACTAGAAGAAGCTTCATGCTTCGGATTCTGAGTTGGTGGATCCCACATTTTACAGGCAGTTGATTGGTTCCTTGATGTATTTGGTCAACACTAGACCAAATATTTGTTTCGCAGTCAATACGATGAGTCAGTTTATGTGTGAGCCTAGGAAGGTTCACTGGATGGATGCAAAACACATTTTGTGGTACTTGCAGGGGACAATGGATTATGGTTTGGACTACAGGCAGGGGGATGGAGTCAGGTGTGTAGGTTATACTGATTCTGATTGGGCAGGTTGTACTTCTGATAGGAAGAGCACTTCAGGGTGTTGTTTTTGGTTGGGCTCAGCAGTAGTGTCATGGTTCAGTCGGAAGCAGTAGCCAGTAGCATTGAGTTCAGCAGAAGCAGAGTATATGGCAGCCAGTATAGCTAGTTGTGAGGCCATCTCGCTTCGTAAGATGTTTTTTGGCTTATTTGGTTAGCCATTGAGACCTTCAGTGATTTATTGTGATAATCAGAGTTGCATTAAACTCACAAGGAATCCAGTATTTCATGATAGGTCAAAGCATATCGGGATCAAATGTCATTTCATCAAAGACTATGTTCAGAAGGGAGCTATGAACCTTGAGTATATTTCCACAGATGAACATGTTGCAGATATTCTTACCAAAGCCTTACCACGGGGAAAGCATGTCTACTTCAGAGAAAAGATGGGTGTGGTGAGGAACACCTTCCTCGGTAAGAGGGAGTGTTGAAATTTGGTATCGGAGGACAGGTGGTTCCCTAAGGCTTTGATCTTTTGCCTAGGGAAAAGTTTCCAAAAGAATTTAATTTTTCTCCTAAAGTAACTTTATAATTTTTATAAATTTACATCTAATTTAAAGTGACTTTAAGTGATAAAGTTACTAAAGTCCAATTTTAAAGTGATTTTAATAAAGTTAATGTAAAATTAGAAAGGAAAAGTGACCTTGGAAATAAATGACTAAGTGGGTCTTTATTAAAGTTGGGTGAGTTAAAAAATAAAAAGTAAGATTTAAATGAGAATTTAATCTTAGCCCTAGATCTCAATCTATTTCAGCCATTGGATTTAGAGGTTACCCAAAAGTCACTTAGGATTAGAATAAAGGAGGAAAATGATGCAAGAGGTCATTCATTCTTTCATGAGCAGATTGAGAGAAGGAGAGCAAGAGAGCAAGGGAGATTTCTGAACAAGGAGGAGAAGTGGACAATAGCTTGGCATACATTCCAAGGTAACAGTTGAGCAGATTTGTACAGCTGATTCAGCACACAGTGAGAGGCTGATTTTGGCACGATTTTCTAGAAATCCATATAGCTGGTTTGCACAGAAATCGAGTAGTTTACTATTTTTTTCTGCACACAAATAGAGTTTCGTACAATGCATTTATTGCAGTCCATACATCGCATTTAATGCAGGTCATACAACAACATTTAATGCTGAAAGTGGGCATGAAAATCGAGGAGGCCGTATAGCATTTATTGCTGTCCTATTTGCTGTAATTTCCAGTTTTCTGTGAGGCATGGGAAAAGAGATAAGTTGTAAATTTGGTTGCTGATTTTTTGTTGAATATTTCTCACTGTAAAAAAGGCATTTTCAGAAATAAAGAAGAGCTCTCGAACTGGCTTTCCCTAAGAGTTGTAGTGGGTTTTTTGAGGGTCATATTGACCAAAAATGACTGCGTTCAAATGTGTTAAATCACTATTTGTACCTGCTGATTTTTTATTTTTGCATTTTCCAGCATTCTGTAAAATTTTCAAAATTTGTGTTTTCAGCAAAAAATTATTTTTTTAGTTGTTGAATGTATGGATATGGGAAAGGGAATTTAGCTATATGGGAGAAATAAGGTGAAACTAAAAACCGGGGTGGGAAATGAGAAATTTCTACATGCATATGTTTGTCATAGTTTTTTTCATTTTTTCTCTTTTTCTTTAGCATAAAGGTGTTATAGGAAGAATGCAAACCACCAAGCTTATTAAACTTCCTAATTTAGGACCTAAAGCTCATTCATACCCAACCTAGAACTGACTGCTTCCTATTCACCCCCGTGCTGAGATTTATGTTCATTCATCAACTACCTCATGATGATCTCTTCCATGGGTATCTAATACCCTCTTTCATGATATGGTTTCCATTAGTTTCATCATGCTTTTATGGGTCTTTTTAACCATTTTCCTACGCTTTTCCTAGAAAATCTTGCCTTTATCTCTCGTGAGAATTTTGCTCATCAAAGCTTGCCTTTTCTCAGGCAAGGCTTTTATACTTTTCCTTAGCTTACCATCTTTCTCCAGCTAAGTACTTTAATGGATATATATCTCCAAATCCATTATCTCATCTAGATCTGGATCTAGAAGTCTCATTATGAATATTATTTATTCCCATTCACCAATGGGATTTGGCAAGAATCTCCTCTCTTGGTGTCTCGCTATTCTAAGTGATTAATTATTCTATTTATTTCATAAAATACCTACTTTTCTTGTTACATGGTAGACCTATATTTTCTCAGCTTAGGTTAGGAAAGTTTTACATACAAGGGAGGGGTGTTACATATATGCAATTTTAAACAACATAGGAAATACAAATTTAAATTTTTAAATATGAAACAAAAATACAAATTCAAATAGAAAAACACATAATATATATTTCAAAGTTGTAATTAACCTCGTTATCCTACCTTGGAATTTAGCTACTAAGCTCGCATTCTATAAAGTTTCTTTATTTTTTCTATATTTAACCGTTAAGATGAAATACTAGCAAGGGTATCATTAGCCTGCCCTTAGATCATCATTAGTAATTCTATAACAGACTCCACAATCATTATCAATTTAAGAATAGAGTGGTTCTAGTATCGTCTTTTAACCTTATTGTCAAGGCTTATGTCTGAGATTTCTAGTAAACTTGATTCAGTAGATGAAGATGGAACTAACCATAACATGCAACCTATAATAATTTCCTTACCTACATCAATGATATTTACTAAACTCTACTATCATGATCATCCATCATTATTATAGGTCTTGTTTCCATCATGCATAACGAATTGGTTAATTAAATACAAATTCTAGATCATGCATTATATAGGTAACGTATCTCATACACACACTAGTCAGAAACCTGGTGATATTCAAGTCACTTTCATTGGATATCTTAGAGACCCATATATGCATAACTAAAAAGATGTACAATCAATTCCTTATACTGCATGTAGGAGCATTTAATTTCATTATGCATGACATAAACCATGGTGAACCCTTGATAATATTATGGGAGGCACTCCTCCATAATTGCTCCACATGCATGAACATCTACAAACACTAAAGCATGCTACTCTTTCTTACCACTGCAAAGATAATCTTAACAATGTCGATATGCATATGAGAGCATACGATAGTTATGTGCATTACTGAATCCATCATTTCTATACAAGAGGAAGTTAAGAAATCCATATATCTAAATTGTGAGGAAACTTAAGAAACCATCTCATAGAAAAACTGGAACAATAACAAAGACTTAATAAAATATTATCATGAACAAACCAAAATTATCATAGAGAGAGAGTAAGAATCATAATACAAACATGCCACACATTTGAAACCAACTAAAACTTTACTTGGAGGGAGGAGCAGCACCACCCAACCATGAATCACCTATGACTCCCCTAGAGCCAAAGGTCTTGCCAAGGATCAACTTCCCTCAATTGATCAATGCACGAGGTATTTAATACACTCTTTCATCATTTAGTTACCGATAGTGGCATCCAGCTTTTATGGATTTTTTCATTTTTCCTAAGTCTTTTTCGCAAAAGCTCATCTCTATCTCCCACGAGGCTTTTCCTCATAAAATCTTGCCTTTATCTCCCAAAAAGATTTTATGTCTAATGGGTCTTTATTTCGCATCCATCTGATGGATATCCAATCCATCCAAGCTTATCCAGAATCTCATCTAGAAGCTTATCATGAAAGATTCATCTTTATCCCATTCCTCATGAAATTTGGAAAGAATATCCTCTCTCTTAGTGCTCCACCCTCCAAGTGATTTATTTTATTAATTAATTTAATAAAAAATTCTCTCTTCATATTACATATCACCTAGCTTTCTGCAGCTTAGTTTTAGTATAGTTTAACCCACAAAGGAGGGTATCACACCTAGCTACCCTTAGCTTAGGTTTATAATCATTTAACACACAAGGGAGGATAACACAATTATCTTTAGCTTAGCTTAGGTTTACAATAATTTAGCACACAAGGGAGGATATCACACATAAATTTAACTCAGATTAGGTTTACAATAATTGAGTACACAATGGAGGAGTGTTAAATATTTCCCTCCTTAAATTTTACATTGTCCTAGATGTATCACTGCATCATGTCCTCATTCACAGGTAGTTGGTTTCAGAATAAACAACCCTCATGGCTTTGCCATTTGAT
Organism: Pinus taeda; assembly: GCA_000404065.3. Taxonomy (NCBI): domain Eukaryota; kingdom Viridiplantae; phylum Streptophyta; class Pinopsida; order Pinales; family Pinaceae; genus Pinus; species Pinus taeda. The sequence goes on along the minus strand of APFE030820555.1, from coordinate 4,093 downwards.
GAAATTTTTCCCATGTACATTGGTCACAAGGAGTGCTTTGAGCACATCTCTTCCATAGGTACATTGGTCTCAAGGAGTGCTCTCCTTTCACAGCTACTTGTAACATTGTTGTCAAACCATTTGTGAGAAATTATAGATGCACAATTTTAGCTATTATTAAAGTAGCTATTGCTTATCATTTATTTTATCTGAAGAATGCATATCTTCAACTTTCATTATTTCAAGTGTTTGTTTTCTTATCGAACACTAGCTTCCTGCAGTATCTCTACATACAATACATCAGTTAGCATATTCTCCACATTAATATGCCTGCAAGGTCATAACATATTAGTTCACATAACAGTATATATTCATCATATATATATTCATTGTAATTGTATGTATGCCAAACTGCGATTAACCATAGTTACTTTTACCAAACTTACTTTCCTTCTTCTAGGTAACCTCCAAGTTTGTTTACCTGGATAGACATCTATCCAATGACTCTATGCATACCTATACACAAGGTACATTATACACACTAATACACATTTAATTTTTCAAACTCATATCATATGTTTTTTTTTCTGTTTAAAGACTAATTCTATTAAGAAAGTAAAAATAATTACAAAGTGGTCATGGCCTCAAAGGAGGTACAGGATATTCCATCAATGCTGACAAACAATCCCAAAATTGGGATTAACCTCATACATTAGCCCAGAGCTGTATTGATAGCTCTGAGAAAAACACAGTTTGTAATCTAGAACCATAGTGACTGAACTGCCTAACTGTTCCTGAGATGTCGCCCTCAATTCCTTCCACCTGTGAATTGCTGCCATGGAACCCAAAACACACATCTATCCTCTGCTGCACGCTGCCTCCTCGAGATTTAGTGGAAGGGGTGTTCGTATCAACAGTAGGCCTAGCTTCTTCCTCTGAGAAAATAACAGTGATGCTTGCTGAAAGAATAGGCTGGTTAAGGCGACTGTGGAGCATGAAGTGGGTAGTCTAAAAGGAGTTATACGGGAGTGGTCTACTAGTTTCAAAGGTGGGAGAAGCCGAGGCTAGAGGTATGACAGGCGGAGGAGCAGGCTGAGAGCGCCCACGCCATCCACAATCGCCACCATGGTGGCAGCTACCACGAGGGTGGACCATTGACACAGTAACATGATAGCCTGGGGGAGAGGAAGAACCAGGAATGAAGCACCTGCCAAGGTGAGGGTGCCTGTAATGCCTGAGAATACAGACATGCAGCTCCACCTTCAAACCAAGCCAGAACTGAGAAACCAACGATGAGAGCATTGGGGGAGGCCAGGGGTATAAATCAAGAGGAGGAGACGAAGCCGCCATCAAAACTAAACCAGGAGAGATTTCTCGAGCCCTCTGCGTAATCAATTTCACGTGAGGAGTGATCAACCTGCATATATTAACCATCGCGTCCATCTGCAAGATGGCCTGGGAAGGTGTGCATTGCTACCACCTGCTGTACCAGCTACCTCCATAACAATTAACCCACATTGATGACCATTAATGCACCCGCATTATGTAGTCATACGGGTACCGTATATATTGTTGTGCATATTACCATCTGTGTTATAGCCCATCATACCATTCCCATGGTATCACCTACATGACAAAAACTTTGTCCATATATTTTCCTAACATGTCAGTATCATACACAACATTTGTTTATCTTCTCCTAACAATTAAAATAAATATGTTAAGTTGACAAGGAATTTGTATGAGCATAGTTCATTTCTGTAATGAGAGAAAGTTTTTTCAAGTGTAAATCATTGTCAGACTTCATGTGGTTGTAACACAATATTCGTAATATAATATGTATTCATGCATAATTTCATCTTAGGTAGATTATTAGCTCATAGTTTAATAATCATTGGATCAATACTTCATTCTTAAATCATTAACCTAGTGTGATTTACTATTTCCCTTTTTATGTTTCAACAACTTAACCACTATGCATTATACTTTGCCAACGCGATCATTATGTCAACCATGTTCTTTTATTCTAGAGATTACTCCCCTTTTATAGGTATACAGGTGGCCATATCTTTAAGGTTTTTTACCTGAGTTCAGCATGAGTCACAAGATAATTCCAACAATTCATTAAACTAAAGACTCTTTCATGCCATGGATGGTTGACACATTGCATCAACCAAATGATAACAACAATATTGTTATAAAGCTATAATATTGTACACCCATGTGTTTACATGGAAAATTCATATGCCTCATTATTATGTGTACAGTTTTGCATGATTATTTCCACAACAAGTTTATCTTGATGACCCCTTAACCAGGCTTATGATAACATTATTCCAAACAATCCATGACAATGCATGAGTATATGTATCATACAACAATAAAATAATGCTCCAAACATGGAATTCCTCTATTGAAGCCATCTATGATGTTAATATCATGATGATATATGTCAATTACATCAATGTTTAAAATGCTCACAAGATTTCTTAATCTATATTCTCATAACATGTTCAAAATAATCTACTAACCATATCCTACAAATAGGGCATATTTTCTCATGGTCAGTACCTAACAAGGTAAGTCCTCTTCTATAGCCATAGTAGCTTACTACAATTTGTGCATAACATTTGTCATAATAGTAGTTATTAACCGTTATAGCTTGTTAATTTCACTATATCTGCAGTTCCTTATCCTATAAACATTCTAGAGTGAATGATTATTCTATGATCATCACACCATTCTCACCATAGATATAATATCCTATGGCATTGATCTTCCCAACCTATCATCTTCATTTTTCACCATTTCTTTTAAGGTAAAGAGCTATGTAGGCCTTAATGACTTGGTTATAAGGATTTTAATATAGCAGTAGGAATTAATAGCTACTTAATTAATCCTCCAATCTAACCATAATTCTCTCAAGGTGCGATGAATCCCTTTTTCTAAAATATGAAAATTTCTCATAGTTTGCATCTCAGTGTTGTTATTATAATCACTTAATACTTCATGTATACTAAAAAGGTTCCACTTTTTAACTAGATGGTAGATTTATTATAAAATAAATCAAGTAATATCGATCTCTTAAATGCAGGGTGCACTTGCCAATTACATCAATGTTAATAAGAACAACACAATACTCACAAGTTATCTTGGTGTAGACATGACATATTCATGAGTGGTACACGTTGCTTGCTTGGTACATGATAATTTATGCTAAATTTTACTTGAGATATAATTCAAGTGACTGAAAGTTCTATATATGTAAAAGTGAATTCCTACATACTTGCATCACGTTCCACTAGAAAGATAATTTGTTTCACAGTTCAAGGTATACATAAATACCCACCAAGTACTAACTTTTGAATAATAGTAAATCATAATTATTGTTGCTTATCCAAATGATAAGTTCAACAGTGAGTCCAGGAGGTGTCTCAAATCATAACATGGAAGGGTTCCTATTTATTAAGTATTCACCCCACTCATGAGGTGTCTGAATTCCTAACATGGAAGGGTTCCTGCTTATTAAGTATTCGACCCAACACCTTTTTTGTATCTCCACATAAATTCTTATACACAAATTTTTATACTATTTAAGAGTGACTTAAAATCTTAACACTATCTTCTTTTCATTTAGCCCAGTGGCTACATCATTTTTGGACAGGTGTTAATTTGCCTTTTTATTTTTATTTCAAGGAGAAAACAAACATACATATGCAGGTGCCATCCTACCACTCTAAAAAAACACGTGCATGCTTCAGTTAAACAAAATATTACATGTGTTGCTTATATAATAACCATGTTTCCATCACAGTTCTAAATAATAAAAAAATCAATTCACACTTCTACTCTTACGAGAATATCAAACATAAATTTAACATCATTTTTCTTTTCAAATGATTAATTTCCTTAGACAACTTGTAGGAATAATATCAAACATGGATAGAAAGCACTGTGGTTGGAGGATTATGTCCATACATTTCTCCTGCCATTTCTATCACTCCCTCCTGCAACCTAATAGCGTCTTTTGAATCACAGATCGAACATTCCATTGGGCTCCATGTAGAAAAATAAAATGAGATCTAGTTTCTTTAGTTCTATCCATTATATGGAC
>APFE030820548.1:0-10163 GCA_000404065.3 Pinus taeda | reverse complement strand
TTGTGTATATGGTTATCTCTGTATTTTATTGCGTTCCTATTTAAATTTGGATCATCGACGAACATTGAAGATCACTTCGTTGGATTAAAGGAAATGAATACTCCCTCTATGATAATAATGGGATTAAACTATACAAGAATATGAATCAACAATATTGTCTACTACTTATTCCACAAGGTCAAATTTCATGGGTTTTTACCTACACTTACAAGATCACTTAATGGTGATAATGCATGGATCATTGATAGTAGAGCATAAAGGCATATGATATAGTAAAGTAAACAACTACAAACTCTATCAAAGGAACCATATTCCCATGTAGTGGAATTTGGAGACAACAAAATGTATGTTGTTATAGGTTTGGGATAAACATCTTTAAAGATGGAGAATGGAGAAAAACTACATATCAACAACATAGTATATGTTCCATGTTTGAAAAATAATTTTCTTCCAATTTCTTGCTTATAAGATAAAGCGGATAGAGTTTCTTTTGTTCGTCGAAAGGTCTTGGTTTTGGGAAAAGATTTATGTATCGATAAATCTAGGTTTATTGGAGCTCATGAAGGATGTTTGCATAGATTCATTACACCACTTCTTGAAGCCCTTGTTCATATGTAAATATCTCCTATTGAGCTATGGCGTAAAAGATATGGTCATATTCACTAAAAAGTCATTCCCACTCTTAAAAATCTAGTTCACGTCATCTATGATATCAAATAAGTACATGAAGGAGTTTTTAAGGGATGCACTTTGGAAAATCATGCAAGAAAACCATTTTAAAATAGTGAAACAAGGTCTAAGGAAACAGGATGAAGTATTTGAGAAATTCAAGGAGTTTATATAAGGAGTGGAAACTCTAACTAAGATAAAGATAAAACAAATTAGATCTGACAATGGTGGGAAATACACTTCTAAAGAACTGATTTCATATTGTAAAGAAGTGGGAATTAAGGCAGAGCTTATTGTTCCCTATTATCTCGAACAAAATGGAGTGACCAAAAGAAAGAATAGTAAAATTGAAGAGCATGTACGAACAATGCTACTTGATCAAGACATGCCAAAGTTTCTATGTGGAGAAGCAACAATGGAAACTGTATATATTCATAACAGATTTCCTCATATATTTCTCAATAATATGACACCCAAGTAAGCATTCATTATAATCGTCAAGCGTCCAAGGGATCATCATTGGCTACAGTATCTCCTCAAATCCATATAGAATATACATCAAGGAAGGGAGACACGTTGACATAGGAAGGGACGCTATATTTGATGAAACTAAAGCCTAAAAAAGATCGGAGGATACTCATATTGATTTGGATGTAGAATATCTACCCATATTGTGAGAAACAAGAAGTACAACCCAGAGGAAGAAGAATTACCAAGTGAGCCTATTCATCCTGTGGTCATACCAAGCACAAGGAAAAGGCAAAATTGGTTAAAATCCACTCTTGAAGATGTTGAAGGGCATGGACCTACAAAATGAATCTTTAGGGAAAGAAAAAGGCTAAAGAGATATTCTAGATATGTTACATATATGACAACACTAATTGAAGTAAAGCCATCTACATTTAAAGAATATGCACATCAATAAGTATGGAAGAATGATATGCATGGATAATATTAATCCATCATGAAGAATGGGGATTGGGAAGTTATTCCTAGACCTAGTGACAAATTGGTTGTCACCTTAAAATGGATATACAAATATCAAACACATATTTCATGGAAGCATAGATAAATACAAGGGTAGATTTGTTGCAAGGGGTGTCTCTCAAAAGGAAGGCATAGATTATGAGTAAACATTTGCACCCACTACATGGTATACTACCATTAGATATTTTGTTTCATTGGTTGCTACAATGGGATGGAACATCCATGAAATGGATGTGAAGACACCATTTCTAAATGGGACCATCAATGAGGAAGTATACATTGAGAAACATGAAGGCTTTGAGGTAAATAATAGGGATACCCATGTTTGTAGGCTCAAGAAGGCCCTGTATGGTTTGAAGCAAGCTCAGAGTGCATGGTATGCAAGAATGCATGGAAACCTTCTAAGAATTGGGTTTGTGAAGATTTTTATTGACACTAATCTCTACATCAAGGTTTTTTATAATGAGCCAACCATTATTCTATTATATGTGGATGATCTATTCATCACATGTGCATTCACAAGAATACAAGAATGTAATAAAATGCTGGAATTTGAATTTTAGATGAAGGATATAGGACTGATGCACTATTATCTAGGTCTACAAGTATGGAAAAGTTCTTAGGAGATTTATTTGGGGCAAGGAAATTACATCATCAAGTTGTTGCAGAAATTTGGGATGATGGATTCCAAGCCCATGATTACTCCTATGATGACCAATCTCAAGAAGCCAAGGAGCTCTGACTCAAGTATCATGGATCCTACCGCCTATTATCAGTTGGTAAGCTCTCTAATGTATTTGGTAAATAGTAGGCTAGATATATGACGCTGTGAACATCCTCAGTTAATTTCAGTTAGAGCATTGCCTTCACCACTAGATAATCACCAAGCATATATTAAGATATCTTTGTTGTACGATACATCACTACCTAAATTACAATATAAAGGAATTCAAGTTGATTGGCTTCATTGATTGCGATTGGGGTGGCAGTGAGACCGATGGAAGAAACACTAGTGGAGGATTCTTTAGTTAGGGATCTGCCATGATCTCATGGATGAGTAGAAAGAAAGATCATGTTATTTTAAATAGTGTTGAAGCAGATTAAGCACCTTCATTTGAATTAGGAAGGTAGGTTGTATGGTTGAGGAAGCTTCTGAAATATTTGTTTGGAAAGCCTCTAGATCCTACAATGACTAATTATGATAATGAAACTTATATCATAATTCCTAGAGATCTTGTGTTTCATTCTATGACGAAGCATATCAATAATAAGTTCCACTATATTAGGAACTTGGCACAAGATGGGATAATGAAGCTATAGTATGTCCAAAAAGACAGCGAGGTAGCTAATATACTAATAAAGTCTCTTCCTAATAAGAGATTTGAATATCTTACAAGCATGCTTGGTTTATTTGAGATTATTGATTTTTTTTGACAATGATAAAAGTTAGGAAGAAATCTGTTGAGGCCTTGTCTATCAAACACATTTCTTGGAAGGACATCTAGCTGAAATTATGTGTTCATATCTAGTTCTCAAAGTAGTGAGGGTGGAATTGATCATGGAGCATTGACCTCAGACAAACACCTACATCCCTACGTTGATGGTTAGAAAATCAACTTGATGGTACCTAGAGAGGTTGAATGATTTAGTCCATATTACTCCCACTTAGATAGATTTCCCTAGTTAGGAATCTAGTCTCTGGCATTGCAATACCTAAACCCTTGAGAGACATTGGATAGATTGCCCTAGTTAGGAATCTAGTTCATGGAATTGTGACTCCTAAACCCTTCATAGTTCATATATTTTGAGATATTTTGTATGATATATTTTGATCATCTTAATGCTCACTATCACACCCCCTACCTATCCAATGAAATGTCCTTAACCAAAATTGAGTAAGTAAGAGGGTATGATTAATAAATAAAATATTAGCTCACTTGAAAGCATATAAAACAAGGAAATACAAGATAATTTGCACACTAGATACTTAGTTAGGTTTGTTGGCCCAACCTAACTCTTAGTTAAGGTTTTTGGCCCAACTTAACTTTTAGTTAAGTTTGTTGGCCCAACTTAACTCTTAAAATGACCATAAATTCCATGGGGTGAGATATGCATTAAAAACAATGGTTATTCCTTATTCTTACTACCACACGACAAAATAATGTGAGCACGGTGTACAATTCTTCGTGGGCTAGCAGATATTTTAGAAGTGAATCACACATGGTCGGTGGTAGAGAAAAGAAAGAAACAAAGAAAATTATTTTAACTTCCACAAAGCTAGAGATAGCATATGGGATAGGTTTCTTCTTCATCTCGTTAATGTATTTGACCCTTTTCTATGAAGCGTCATAATAAATTCTCCCATCATCTCAACCAACCCATCACTAAATAGATTATCCCAGGAGCTATATCCCATAACATATGCATAAATTTCCCTATTGTCTTTGAAGGCCTCACATTCGAAAATGAAATCCTTTACCACTTCCAATTTTCCAAAAGAACAAAAAATACATACTCTTTCCTTCCACACTTATTTTGGCCTTGATCAAGGCCCTGTTTAATAACATAGTTGATGAGAATTAGTCCTTAACTAAGAAATAAGAATTTCGGCTCTCCAAAAAATATTGGCCTCTATGTAGACCTTTTGTTGATAATTATGAGTGGGGTTGAACACTTCAATATATTAAGGTTTTCTTTCTCCCTAGCTCCTTCTTCGATGTGTTCTTGTTGAATTTATCCATAACAAAAAAGAATCTCTTTACTATTTATGGAAGATGTTTTCAAACAAATACCCCATTTACTGAACCATTTGTTATTTTTTTGCATCCATGTCTTTTTTTCTTTTGCATAATATGTCATTAAAGACAACATAGTGATCTTTCATCTTCCTCTGGCTCAATATTTTTTAAATGCCTTATGAATTGCACCATAGCAATTTCTTCAATATGAAAATAGGTGTTGAGTTAACGTAACCAAAAATCCACCTTTGCAAATGTTAATACATTGTCTGAGATTCACATATTTGTGCCATGGATTCAAGCTCTAAAGTATTTGACATTGCAGGTTTATTTATGATTATGTGCCATGAACAGTGTATACATAGGTATTATAAGATTAGAGCAATATTTTCTTACTAATTACAAATTATACAGGTGTAAATTAGTACAAAAGGGTTTTTTTAGTAATTGCAAGCAAAATTAATGAAAAACTCTAAAGGTCTCAACATAGGGGTAAAAATATGTACTTATTGTGTGCTCGAGATGAATTTTCGTGTGTGTTACGTTGTCTGTGTAACTCAATAAGAGTGTTGCAATGTAGAGGCGAGTTTTGACCTTGATTATTGGCAAAAAAGATACATGGCTTTGAAAAATAACTTCCAAGAATTTAATAGTAGCTCCTATGTTCCCATTCTCCTACCCTTTCTCCACCAAATCCCATAAACCTTTAGCTAGTACCCCCATGATTCGTATGAGCCTTGTTTTCACTCTCTTTTAGCTAGTTGCAACTGAAATTTTTCCTGCAATGTGATAATTAGAGAAGATATTTTTGTGTCTCATTGCATTTAAGAATTGATCTTAAAACCCAACGAAAATACAAGAACGAATGAAACATCTACATTGTTCAGCATTAGGAGTGTGAAAACAAATGTTGTGACTCAGTGGGAGTGGGATTTATAGCGAAATGAATTGCTCAAGGTTTTATTTCAATGGGATATTTAAAACCCATATAAATGTAGTTGATAACTTGAAACCTGGACCTATGAACGAGTTCTTTTTGTAATTTTATTTGACTTCAGAGGGAGAAAAGTTGAAGAGAGACTTCACGAGAGGAATGGAGATCCAAAAATAGTTTTGGAAGATTTTAGAGCACATGGATAAGTGGAGAAGGGGCATGCTAGAGGATTGTAGAAGAAGGTTTGTGAAGGTGAGAAATAGTGAAAATACTAGGAAGACTAAGGGAGAAAAATGGTAGAAAAGCTCAAGGAGAGAGGGTATTGGCCTAAGTAACTGGAGGTGTAGGGAAATAGTAGAAAAGGAAGGAGGTGATGACCAGAAGGAGGCAGTGGGAAAGAAGGGATAAATAGGGATAGCACGAGAAAAGAGTAAAAATGATAGTCTGCGTAATGGAAGAAGAAAAAAAGGGAAGCATTCTAGCAGTTGAGGGTGAGATTGAAACATCGGCCACACAATAAAGGAAGCCTAGACTTGCTAAGACAGTGGTAGAAGGGAGCCTGCAATGTGATAGGTTGGTATCAAAAGCCTCAGGGAATCTTATGGTCGTATACCCTTACTATCATTTTATTTGCAAACACATTGAAAATATTATCAAGTTTTTCATTTATTAATAGCTTGCTAGTTATAACCATTGTTTAGGGTCTAATGTGTCTGGAAATCATAATCCTTCTAAATTATGACTCAATATTCATAATCATTATGCTTTTGAGTGTTGAGTGGAAACTATTTGACAAATTTCCTAAAATAAATGACTTGCATTTGCATAACAATATTCATGTTTCTAAAACACATTTTCCCTTTGACCATCACTCTCACAAATTTTAGAAAGGTACCCACTCAATGAGACACATGTTAGTTATTCCATCTTAGGCAGTTCTCTTATGTTTTGTCATATTCTTTGGTTACACCAACATATTCACATTTGGTTCAGTTAAGAAAAATGTATGCCAACAACTCCCGTGGATAGCTGCAGTTTGTATCCCCATGGAAAGATCCTCTAAATATCCATAGAAAAATTATATACATTGTGCATGAACATGAACCCTAATTTGTATTTCTTGATTTACACACTCACAACAAGAGGCAATTGTATGTTAGGTTGAGACAATTAAATATAGTTTTAGTTCAACAAGATCCACAAAGTAAAGGGAATACATTGGCTTGAAGCTTAGGATTTTGAATTGGTGTTTCTGTGTGTAATTATTTTGAGAAAAATTTGCGTTGCAAAGAGGTTTCTCTTAGTTAATTATCTTAAAGAGTGAGACATTTTATTTTGATATTGATTTTAATATAATTATATTTGATCTGCTCTTTGATTTTGTGCTAGTTGAACATTTTTTTCAGCACCAAGCTTGTGACCAGATTTAGGGAATGGGAAGTATCATGCTCTCATAACCTTCCTGAATAAACCCTGTAGATTCTTTGGTTTAAATTAATTTTAGTGGTCACATTAGTTGGCAGAGGTTTTTTATAAGAGGTTGCCTAACCCCATATAATTCCAACTCGGTACACAGCATGGTGATGTGTCTCTGGAAACCTTGGGCATAATTAGCATGGAGAAAACACCTATGGAATCCCTATTGTCTAAAGGGTGTAGATTTCGATATTGGAGTCCCCTTTCATGAAAGGGTGGATAAATTTCTCCCTAGAATCTCTTACTGTGGAGATACATATCTCTAGAGTACCACATGGGTTGTAGGGTGGAGGAATATTTCCTTTGGAACCCCTAAACCACTGACTAAATACCTTATTCCATGAGGATGGATGTCAGATTAGACCTTTGGAATCCCTAGAGGTCTAGGAAATGGAACAAATTACACAAGCTAGGGGGTGACAGTAACACAATTTCTAGCATGTCAATGGTTTGGAGAAGAATTGTTGATTTTTTCCCAATACCCATCAATGAGTTACATAGTTCTTGTTGCCTTATTAATTGTGATGCCCAAAGTATGCCTGGATTGATCACAACATACATATCTATTTGTGATTCTAATATTGTTGTACTGAGTGCGGAACTTCTATTGGTCCTATCTTTTGGAAGTAGCTTTCTTGTACCCAGTGTCTTCCTAACCAAGATGATGAAATATACTATGAATATATATAAAGTTTTGTGTATATCCAAAACATTCCTCTTCATTGAATGATAATTACTCCAACTCCTGTCTTAGGGGATGGGAACTAGCTAATTATGTGAGAAATTTTATAGAGAAATCCTTGCAGGACCTTGCAAAGTACATGATAAATTTTCCACCAACCTATTTCATATTTGCAATGATGCCCATCGCACAAAGCCTCAATTGTGCGAAATTCACATTATCCATGTGAAAGGAAAAGAAAGGAAAATTGAGTACATAAAATGTGTGCTTATTCTTAATCTAAACCATACATCTTCGTCATCACTGCCATGAAGTTCACAACCCAAAAAATTTCCAAAAATAGTAAATTGTGATACAATTAACGATGTTGAAAAACTAAAATAAATAATGGTGGGGGTCAAAGTGGAATAAGCAGGTGGCCACCAATATCCACCTGTCTTAGTCCTACCCCCTTAGGAAGCAATGTTACCCATTACGTTGACTTCCTCCATGATATGGGGAAACTTTTGTTGAACTCGATCCTTGGTAAGACACTTGCCTTGGTTTAGGAGTTCGCTAGCATTGACAACCTGGTATAGTTGGACCTTTTGTTGGTGAGTATTATTGATATGTGTGTCCATTATATGATAATTTGTGGCATGTTCCATTGAGTCTGGGTTTAACTTTGTTGGTGTGAGGTTTTTTACAATTTTTGATGTGTCTAGTAATGGTGGAAAGTGTTGTCAAAGGCAATCCACATTAAACACTAGTTGTAGGCGAGGAAAAAGTGGAACATTAAGCTCAAAATCATTGTTCCCTATAGCCTTATTTATGGTGTAATGCCCATATCGAAGTGGGCAAATCGTACAGTGGGGCTCAGCTAGGCGTTACATTCGCAAATGTAACCAAAATTTGTCACCTAGCTAGAACTTGTGTGGCACTTGAGGGTTATCATGACGTTGCTTGTACTTAGCATTGGTTTTGTCCAATATTTGATGGACCTATTGGTGGATGTATTTAATGCACTCAATGAATTTGTTAGCTTTGTTAGCTTCAGATTAGACATGAGATGAATCTATGAGAGTTACTGCAAATGGTATGGCCACATCAATGGGGCATAGTGGCCAGAATCCCAATCCCACCTAAAAAAGGGTTGTGGCGAGTTGAGAAATGGAGAGCTATATTTTAGTTGTTCTTGAAATATGGGAGACTTTCATCCCATGTGTGTCGATGCTTTGAGTTGTACATGCGTAAAATGTGTATGATCATCCTATTCACAACCTTTGTTTGGGGGTGGAAAGTCATGGACTTAGTGAGCTTGGTGTCGAGCATTGACTACAAACTTGACCAAAATTTACTTATGAAGCTATTTTCTTGCTCTGAGAAAATGGAATGTGGGATTCAAAAGTTTACCCACACCCATTCAAATAATATCTTAGTAGTGGCTTCTCCTGTGATACTCTTCTTGTAGGTCACTAGAATGACCATTTTAGAGAATCTATCAATAACCATGAAAACATAGTTTTTGTTATGCTTAGTAGAAGGAAGACCTAAAATTTAATCCATGGAGATGGATTCCCAAGGTCAAGTAGGAGTAGGAATAGGAGTGTATAGGCCTTCCTTCTTGATGGTCGGTTTGGCACTTGTGCATATAGTACAGGATCTTATCTACTTCGCAACAACGTGTCAAAGGTTTGGCTAATAAAAATACTTCTATAAAACTGCCACTATTTTCTCTACCCCAAGATGTCGAGTGACCCAAGTAGTGCACCTCAAAAATCATATTGGTACATTCACTTAAGGAACACAGAGGTGTCCTAGGTGGCATAACAATGCATCTTGGAGGTGAACTTTTGGAACTTGTTTGCCTTCGAGTAGTTTCTAGTATGTGTTTCCAAATTCTGGATCACTCTTGTAAAGATGAGGGCACCCCAGAGCCTTGTGCCCATAAGATTCAAGCACAGTGGTCAGTGCCATGACCAACAGTTGGATAAGGTAGTTTGCAACATTTTTGGCTTTTCCCTTCTTGTAATTAATGTTCAAATGGAACTGTTGTAGGTATGTGGACCATTTCTGATGGCAATCATTCTATAACTTCCATTCTATCTATATGAATTATATGGATGAGTGATCTATTTGGATGATCGTTTCCTTCTGCAAAATGTAATGCTTCCATTGTCGGCATGTCTACACAAGGAAGGCATCTCTTTCTCATAGGTGCGATACTTTCAAACAGTGTCTGAAAGTGTCTCATTGTCATATGCCACTAGATTCCCCAATTGAGTAATAACTACACCAATAACATAGTCGGAGGCATGTGTCTCTATTTGAAATGGTTGTTGCAAGGCTAGTATGGGAGAACTCGAGCAAAGCAGAGGTGATGCTTCAACTCAGAAAAATTCCTTCTCTTGGGGTTCACAACAAAAGACCTTTTATTTTGCTCCTCCCTTGGTGACTTGACTCAATGACCAAGTGATATAAGAGAACCCCAACACAAACTTGTGGTAGAAGTTGGTAAGAACTAGAAAGCTATGTAACTCTCTTAGAGTGGTTGTGGTTGGCCAATCCCAAATGACTTGTATCTCATGCACACCTAGCTCATCAATGATGTACCCGAGATATTGAACCTGAATCATACCAAAAGTGCATTTCTCCAATTTACATAGAAATTATGTTGTCGGTGGGTTTGGAGGACGTG
>APFE030820538.1:0-16108 GCA_000404065.3 Pinus taeda | reverse complement strand
CTTTCCACGACTCCAAATCTCTCTCAGAAGGCTAAGAACTTGGCCTTCCCCAAGGGCTTTGTTAAAATGTTAGCAACTTGTTCATCAGTCCTGATGTGATGGAGCCTTATTGCTCCCCATTGTATTATTTCCTGGATAAAGTGGTACCTGATATCAATATGCTATGAGCGGTCGTGGAACATGGGGTTCTATGAAAGGTGAATCCCACTTTTGGTTATTGCAATAAATGACAGTGGTATCCAAAACATGCTCAAATAACTCACAAAAGAGATTCCTCAACCAAAACCTTCCTTTTAATCTTAGGAAGACTGTCTCAGTTCATTATCCCTGAAGCAGACCCCTTTCTGCCTAAGTTTCTAGGTCGTCAAGGGTCAGAAGTTATCCCTCCCACAAAGATGGTCGAGTTAACATTAGCCCTAGCGGAGTCTTTTTTCTGTCCCTATGTTGCACCCGCGCCGACCCATATTTGGCAAGTTTTATAAACAACTCGTCGAAACTTCAAGACGAAATTGCTTCATGGGCGGTCCTAGGGCTAGTTGTTGGGTCATTTGAGCTCGCCTCTCTCCTCTGGGATAGTTGTTCCACCTTTTGTGCAACCTCCCTAAGAGATAAGCTCTTCCTCCCATCTCTTATGGAACCTTTCCCTCCTATACATGTCTCCTCCATGAATGAGATCACTTAGCTTGGAGCAAGCTTGGAGGTAGCTTGGATGTAACTGGATAATAGCTAGATGTAAGTTGATAGTTTCAGGTTTCTAAGAGTGGAGTATAGGTAGAGAGTGTTATTGGAGTGTGGAAGTAGCCTCATATGTATTTTGGCTTGATATTGTTTGAGGAGAGTTGATTTGAGAACTTTCTAGCATCAACCTTTCGAACTAAAGAGAGAGTCATTTGTTCCTTGGGAGATTGGTTCACAAGTAAATGCTTATGGAGATCTATATATTCCGATGGAAACCTTCGAGGAGACTTACACATGAAGGTTCGGTTGTAGTTTTTACTTTTATTTATAAACCAACAATAGCTTGTTTCCACCATTTGAAATTGTTATGTGATAGCTTTGAGGTTCCTTGACTCTTCAAGTAGATTGTTTTAGTTGTTTCCTATTACATTCGTGGTGTTCTCTCTACATGTTGTTGTCAGGTACAAGTGATTAGGAGAACTAAGCTAGAAATGACACGACGAGGACTCATCGAAACTCGACTGAAGATAGTGCCTTCATAACACCATCTTTCTTAAGGAAATTTTCTTTGGTATTGTCTTTGCGGTGATAGACCGCACTCAGGGCTAGAGGGTTCCCTCTATCTGCAGAGGAAACTTGCCTTGTTGTCCACCACCTACCACCCCTTAAAATTAAATTTAATTATTATAATGATACATAATATTGTAATTAGATTAAAAAGGAAAAATAAAATAATATACATAAAACAATTTCCAATTTCCCTTAAGAAAGATATTATACATTTTTTAATTATATATGTAAAATATTTAAATAAAAAATGTTTTATTTATATTGAACTATGTTTGTGATTGATGGCATACATATTCATTGTAAACACAAACATTAAATAAAACTCAAACATCAAACATTACCATACACAATCACATAGTACAAAAATGCCATCAATCATAAAATAACATGAATACAAAAACAAGAGTTGTTTTAATGCATTTAAAAATTACATACTAAAAACTAAGAAGTGGACAAGGAGAGAGGATGCACAAGCCTTTAAGAACAACCATAGTTCGTTTTCAAGGGCATTGAGAAGGGGCTTTTTAGCCTCTTCAAACAAAAAATAAATTTTTTATTATGAGATTTTCAAGAGTAAATACATAATGAATAAATAAATGCTAATTTCTGTCATGAACATGGGGGACATGTAAATGCTTTGTCCATACATATATATTCCAGTCATTCTCTGCAAAAATAATATCTCTTAAAAGTCAATGACAATAAAAAAAAATACATAATCTATTCTTACCTCACAAAACTATCCTTTTTCTTTTTCATTTCTATTTCTAAATTTAATATTTATTTATGATTTATCTAACAAAAACTTTGAAACGAAAAACAAAAACAAAACAAAAAATTCACACTTGCGTATCCTAAAGCCCATCAATCAGGGAAGGAGCAGCATCCTAAATCCCATCAATCAGTTGGCTGCTCCCTACATCCATTCCTGTGGAGAAGCTGAAAATAAACCTACAACAATCAAATCAAACTGATAAAGTTCACTCGGGTGGGGTTATCCCATTTTTAATGTATAACATGATGAAAAATAAGAAAATATACCCATATTTGCATCATAGATGACTAGATCGAGTGGACTTCGGCTGGGAAGGATATAGACAACACACAGTGGTCAGGTTAGACATTTTGATTTGTGATTCCCATAAAATCAGATGAAGTTGTTGCTCGCTCGCTCGCTGACATGCCTTTTCCTTTGAGCCTTTTGTATAGAATTTTTTCCACGCACAAGGTCGGGGTCGGTCCCACTAGAGTACAGGTAGGGCGTAGGGCATATATATATGTATATATAAATTTGGGATGGGAATACGGGCACGAGCTCCACCCCCTCCACTCCACACTGCTCATCTTCTCCATATACGGGAGAAACTGTCCTTCTAGGTCATCCCTTCATAACACTCAGCCCGCTCATCATTTCACTTGAAAAGAGAGAAGGATCTTCATCTCCACCATAAATTTGATTACCTTCTCATTCATTCTCAGCGGAAGAACAGAGTGCAATCATTAAAACCCTCCTACTCAATCCTGGAAAAACAAACCAAAAAACCCTTCATCACACTCGGCCCCTGTGGATCTGATCTCGTCAAAATAGGTGCATTGTTTGAATGTGCGTCCTTTGTCAAACATATTGAAAGGAAAGGCTATTGAATCCACCTGTTCTGCCGAATCATTAAAATCAAAACCCAATTCGTTTGTGAGAGAAAAAACTGAACAGCTACAAAACAAAACAGTGCATAATTTGAAATCCAACATCTACAGAAAGAGATTTTAGAATCAAAAGATTGGACGAATCTCACCACTATTTTTATATTGTCTTGTCCACCATGCCGTATAAAATAATTTTAGCACAGTAGTACAAGTACAGTTCATGCAATTCTCTGCGTCGCGTCATGTGAAAAAAGAAATGTATTCAGTTGAGATTCTTCTGAAATCTATGCGTTCTCTGCATAGTTGATAAATGTTATAATTGCTTAGCTCCCAACATAAGTCCTGCACGAGACAATATAATATACGATTCAATTATTTAATCCTCCCAAATTCTAAGAGATAAGTTACACATTTTATACATACATTATCAGACCTGCTTGTTTTGGCAGTGCAAGCCAAGTTCCATGGCCCTGTTTAATAAGCACCGTATAGACCTCTGTTTTTGGGCTGTGCAAACCAATTTCCATGGGTATCAGAGAATTTGAATTAAATTGAAGTGCAGTAGCGGTCATGGGTATCAGAGAATTGTCTCTTAATTGAAGCGCAACAGCAGGCATGGGTTTCAGAGAATTGAAGCGCTTCAATTTTCAGCAACACAATAGCGGGTAGTGATTGAATTGAGCACAACAAGCATTAACAATTGTGTTAAGAACGACCCATGATATTTAACAGTTTTAAAAGGGTCGATCCAAAATCAAATCAAATGACCAAAATCAAATTACAGCTTGAAAAGGGCCAATCCCAAACCAACAATGTCGTCACTTACTAAGCCAATCTAAAATCTGTATCAAGGTTTAAAAAAAAGCAAACCCAATGAAAATAGATCTTACATGTACATAAATTAATCTTTATAAACATTTAAAAAATATAACTACAAAATATTTTATTTTAATCATTTATATATATGCATATAAACACATGTAACTATTAAATAATGAATATTGTTATATTATTTAAAAAGTTTTTTGGATCATTAAAAATTGAATATTTTTTTATAAAGTAAATATTTTATATAAAGATTAAATTATATTAAATTTAAATTTAAATATTTTTTTTTCTTAATTAGACTATTTCTATATTAAAAACAAAGTATTTTCAGCAGGCCGCAGCCTTGATTTCTAGGCCAATACCCTGGCATTCCTGACATACTCATATGACAAATTTGCGGTAGATAGCTGTTTTCGGTCGATTGGAAACCATCTCAGTTTTGCGTGTTTCCGGCTAACCATGATGCGCTGACGCTTACATCTGACCATTTTTTGGAGGGGAGTGTATCGTTGTCATCTTGACCAAAATGCGTGCCAGCTATGGGCATTCTCCAGCTGAGAAGTGGGCCTGTTTGAACATAGGAGGACCGCCTTCATTGACTTGTGTGGCCAGTTTCGAGCCTTAGTGAGTGGAGCTGGACATTGGCAGTGACCAATGGCACCTGTGAGTGATCCTTTGCCTGACATCTCCAACCTTATCTTGCTAGCATTCCGATCAGCGCCTCTGTGCCTGGATTGAATAGTCCTGTTGCGCCAGAGCGATGCATTCCTTCTGTAGTTGTTCATCATTGTATCACTGAGAGGGCCTGAGAAGTTGTTAATCTGTTGATTGACCCTTGGTTGGCCATTCTGTCTGCCACTTTGTTGGCTGTGTGCCTTATGTGCCTGAAAGTGATGCTTTGGGGTATCCGCAGCATTTCCTCCAATTGCTCCAGTCTCCTAAGTAGTCTCCAACTTGTGGCTGTTTTAGAAGTTGGGGAGCCTACCTGGATTCTGATGATCGCTGCTATTATTATGAAAGAGTCTCCTTCAACCTCAAGAGGATACATGTTTTCTTGCTCTGCTATGCAGATTCCTTTTTAGATTCCTTCCAGCTCCACTGCATTGTTGGTGTCGATGCCGATATTGCCGTGATAAATGTGTCTGCTTGCGCCCATTTCATCTCTGAAGACTCCTCCATAACCAGCAGGTCCTAGGTTTCCCTTTGCCGCGCCATCAAAGTTTAATTTGAACGAATTGGGAGCAGGGGGAGACTAGATTAGAGGAGAGGCAAAGTTGGATGGGGAACAGGGGTTGATTTGGACCGGAGAGGAAAAGTCCATGTTCCAGGCATTTAAGATGAGTCGTTCTTGAGGGAGTTCTGGCAGGTCCGTAGGTAGCCATTGTCTTAATGCCAGAGTCTCTCGGAGATTGTGCTGGAGGAGAAGCCATAGAGTATCGATGGGCTTGCTGGAGTTGTTGAAGACTCTATTGTTTCTCTCTTTCACTAATATCCAGTAAGAGAAACCTGGGATGAGGTTCCATAACGAGTTTAACAGAGAGCTTTGAAAGGGATTCCTTGGCCAGTTTCTGATGGTTTATGCAATATCTCCTTGTCTTCTGCCAGATCTTCTGTTACAGTTATCAATTTTCTCCCATAATTGAGTAGCAAGAGGACATGTATCCATTAGATGCACAGTTGTTTATGTGTTGAGGTTGCAATTAGGACATCTTGAAGGTCCTATGAAGCTTCGTTTTTGCAACTTGTCCCATGTTAGAATTCGTTGTTTGCCTAGCAGCCATAAGAAAGTGGAGACCTTGGACCATATACCTGGTTGCCATACTTGATCCCAGAGTTTGTCTTTGTTTGCCTGTGTGGGAGTGTAGCGTAGATGATGTGCTTCCTTCGTGGTAAACATACCTTTAGGCGTGTGACCCCAACGAAGCTTGCCCTGTTGATCAGATTGCTTGATTTTCCTTTGATTCAGCTCCTGCTCTATCTCTGTGTAGGATTCTCCTTGCCAGTTGGCCTGCCAAGTGCTTGCTGATTTCCAGCAATGAAAATTGTCAGATGTTTGTTGTTGCCAGAATTGATGAACGTTGATAATATCAGCATGATGCATATGAGCCTGCCACCTTGGCTTGTAGAAGAGAGACGCTAATTTTGGGAGTTGCTGCCATGAATCCTCCCAAAATCTAGCTGAGGTACCCGAGTGCACTTCCCAGAAGCTGTGTTCCTGTATGAAGGCACTGTGGAGATTGGGAGCATTCCAGATCAGGGATCTGGGAGTTGTAGGGCAGATTCTGATAAGATCTTTCCATTGGCATCCGGGCACATATTTTGCTTGCCAAAGACGAGCCCAAGGAGTGTGTGGTTTGGAGAGCCAATTCCACCATACTCGGGCTCCCATAGTGTTGTTACTTTGGAGGGGATCTCGCAATCCTAACCGGCCGATTGCTTTTGGTTGACAGACTTCATTCCAATTTACCAATGCCCATTTCCTATTGAGACCAGAGGATCCCCACAAAAAGTTTCTCTGCAGATTACAGATGCTTTTAAGAACCCATTTAGGGCAGCTAAAACAGAAAAGAGATATAGGGGCATAACCTGGAGAACGGTTTTTATGAGGATAAGTCTGCTGGCCATATTGAGCGAGCGAAAAGTCCATGAGGAGAGCCTAGATTCCAGCTTGTCTATGAGGGTTCTCCAAGAGGCATTTTTAATGGCTGAGTCCAGGAGAGGAGTTCCTAGGTATTTCGAAGGGAGCGTTGCAATGGAGTATCCCAAAATTCTTGCTATGTTTCTTTGAGTAAAGGCTGGAGTATGAAAGAAGAATAAGTGGGATTTAGTGGCATTGATAGAGGTGCCAGAGGCTTCAGAAAAGAGAGAAAGCAGATCTTTGAAGGCAGAGGCTTCTTGAGATGAAGGGTGTCTGAAGAGCATGGTGTCATCAACAAACTGTTGGTGAGACAAAGGGTGAAGACCATGTAGAGAAATGCCTTTCAGGGTTTGAGAGGAGATAGCTGAGTGGAGCAGACGGTTGAGGCCTTCAGCCATTAGAACAAAAATAAAAGGGGAGAGGGGGTCCCGTTGACAGATTCCACAAGAGGGGCGGAAGGACTTGGAGGGAGAACCATTGAGCAGGATAGAGAATCTGGGTGAAGAGATGAGGTTCATGACCCATCTAGCCCAAGTTGCATTAAAGCCAAACGCCAGTAACATCTGTTGTATATAAGACCAGCTGAGTTTATCAAATGCTTTTGAAAGATCAAGCTTCAGAATCATACCTGGCTTTTTTAGAAGCTTCAGTGAATGAATCACTTCGTTTGAGAGAATTATGCCGTCCATTATTTGTCTCCCCTCTACATAACCTATCTGCTCCTGCGAGATGAGGAGAGGGAGAATGGGTTTGAGCCTATTGGCCAAGACTTTGGAAATAAGTTTGTAGATGATGTTACATAGTGCAATAGGCCTGTATTTGTCGGGCGTGTTTGACTCAGCCCCTTTGGGAATTAGCGCTAAGAAGGTGGAGTTAAGCGAAGGGAGAATCCAATGCATTTTTCGTTATTCCTCCACTAATTCCCAAACCTCTGTGCTAACCAGCTCCCAAAATTCATGAAAAAAATTAGCTGTGAACCCGTCAGGACCGGGTGCTTTACCATCTTTGATTTGAGCCATGGCTTCTTCCACTTCTTTCATTGAGATGGATTGAAGCAGTTGTTTGTTGTGGTCCTCCGTAATTATTTTAGGGATGAGTTGTGTAATTTTTTTAATAGCCTGATCTCTGCTTTCTGGTGGTTCCTTAAGGATTTCCTGAAAGTGTTCCTAGAATTCCTTTTCCATTTCTTCATGCTTTTCTAATTTTTCCCCTTGCCTATTGTTGATGAATGCTATATTATTATGTATCCTTCTTTGGATTGTGGATCTGTGGAAAAACTTGATGTTTTTCTCCCCCTCCTTTAGCCAACGAATGCGAGACTTCTGCCGCCACAGAGTTTCTTCTTGATGTCTGCGTGTCTAGATTTCAGTCCAAAGGATCTGGTCCTGGTGCGCTCTGTCTTCTGTTCGCCCCTCCATAATAATCTTCTGTTGTAAAGTGCACATTTGTTGCTCCAATTTTTTTCGCTGCTCAAATATATTGCCGAATTGGGTATGATTCCAATTTTTGAGAACCTGTTTGAGACTTTTCAATTTCTGTTGAAATTGGAACATTTTGGTTCCTTCAGAGGGTATGAAGGCTTTCCAAGCCTCCTTAATCACTGTTTTGGAATTGGGGTTGGTGAACCAAAATGCCTCAAATCGAAAGGGTCTGTTACTTTTTGTGCATGGTCGTGCCCATTGTAGCATAATGGGCCAGTGATCGGATCCTCCTTGAGGCACAATAGAGGCGTGAAAATCCCCTCCAAGGTGTATGGCATTGTCCGAAATCAGAAAGTGATCTAGTCTTGAGGCGATGCGCTGAGATCCGCTGCATTTGTTGGACCAAGTGTAGACTCCATTTGAAGTGTGAATGTCCATAAGATGGTTATTTTGAATGTAATTACAAAAACCTATACTGTCCCCTTCTAATTTTGCTATGTCGCCACTTTTTTCTTCCAGGGCTCTGATGAAGTTGAAATCGCCCCCTCCAATCCAAAGCGGAAATTGTCTGTTTGAATTCAGAACCGTGAGAGTGTCCAGAAGCGCCAGTTTCTGATTTAATTGTTGCGGAAAGTAGACATTTGAAAGATGACTGTGAATGTCTGTTCCTGTGAGATGGAAGGTAGCTTGGATAAAGAAATGAGATGCGTGGAAGTCTTGAAGAGTGAGAAGTTGTGGGTTCCAAATGATCGCTAGTCCCCTCGATGTGCCCGAGGCATCCACAGTGACTGAGTTGCAGCCTACCCAAATCTTTCTCAGAATCTTTTCTAAGATGGTACTGTTGCTTTTTGTTTCTTGAAGAAAAACTATGGTGGGCTTTTCTTGTTGTATCACATTTTTTAACATTCTATGTTTGGAGGCACTGTTCAACCCTCTTACATTCCAGGAAAGAAGCTTCATGAGGAATTGTGGGGTTGAGATTTGTAGAACTTTGTCAGCTTAGGAAATCTCCTAGATTCCATGAGCAATTCTCCTAGGATGATGGTCCTCTGCAGGTCCGTTTTCTACCCTCTTTTTTTGTTTCTTTTAGGATTTTCTTTCCATCCCATGGGCTTCCTTCTTGTATTCCTAAGCATTTGTTGTGTTGCGCTTTGCTGAGAACTCCTTCCAGCCTTTCGATTTCCCATGGAGGGATTGTATTGTACTCTTTCTGTTTGCAGGTTGTCTCTAGCTTGAATATGTCTAAACCTTCTAAGCTGATATTCTCTATATCTTCATCCATTTTTGAGGGCATGTTTTGATCTTTCATGAGAGTATTGTCCTGAGTGCTGAGGATTAGAGCCACTTCCAGATCCATTGAGGAAGATTGCACTGCATTCTCTGGTTCTGATTTCTTGTGAGCAGGGGAGATGGGAAGGCTTGAAGGATCTGAGTCAGTTGATGGCTGAGGAAGCTTGAGGATCTGGGAGGGAGAAGAAAGATCAGGGTTATCTAAGGATGAAGCTGGAGGATTCTCATAAGGATCACGAGGGGTGAGAATTGTAAATCTGTTATGGGAGTTCATCTTTTTGGAGCTATCAGGAGCTGGGGTAGATTTCTTTGCATGACGGCGGCGATTAGGGATTTTGATGAAGCCTTCTGAGTCTGTGCTAAGATCATTGACAGGAGGTTTGGGTTGAGGATTTAGGGGACAATCCCTGAAGAGATGGCCATGCTCATGGCACTTTCTGCAACGAAAAGGAATGTGCTCATAATCTAAAGTTTGAATCCACTCAAAGTCGTCGTGGAAAAGACTTACCGAGTCTGCTAGATCTTTGGTAAGGTGCATTTGGACACAGATCCGGGCGTAAGAAGTGTATCTGCGAGTTTTAGTTTCCTCAGAAGCTTTGATGAAGGTCCCCACGTTGTTGGCTATGTCCCTTAGAGTTTCCTCCTTCCAATATTTTGCAGGGAGGGAATACATTTGTATCCAGAAAGGAGCCCAGCTTTCTTTCCATTCTCTTAAGTACAGTCCAGAAGAATTAAAGAAGTACGGACCTCCTTCAAATATTCGTGATTTGTCCTCCAGACAATTAAAGATTGTTGTGAAGAAGCCTTTGGGGCCAAGCTGCAAAGTGACTTGTCCCTTAGGCTTCCACTTTGAAGCAATCCAGCCATGCAAGGCCTTTTCAGTAGGCCAGAATCCGAGGAACTTGCCGATGAGTGCATGGTCCCTCATGAATTGAATTTCGCCATTGATCCGTTGGCTGGGTAGTTCGACTTTGATTCTTTCAGCCTTTTTTGGTATGCATGTGGCTGAAGTCACCTTTGGTTGTATCTTAGGAGATTTTTTATTCCCGCCACTGTCTTTGCCCGTGTCATCGCATGTAGCAGCAGTTTCTTCTTCATTGGTAGTCGGATCTGGTCCTTGATCTGTTTATGGGAGGCTTGCTGGTTTGTGCAGAGGATCTTTATGTTTTTTCCTTGAGTTGTCAGAGGATGAGCCGATGTGTGGAGGGGGGGAGGATCCCGCCCCTCCTGGGGGCGCATTCATTGGAGAACCTTCAGTGAGGACGCCTCAGATTGAAGGTTGAGAGTTACGTGAAGCAGGGGTTTTCAGAATGGAGAGCCGAGGCAATTCAGATCGCATCTGCAGAGCGCTCGATTTTGGATCGTTTTTTCCTTTCTAATATATTATTGTTCAATTTAAATTTAAATATTAAAAATATATTAATATACAATATAATATTTTATTAAAAAGCATTTTTATTTATATAAATTATTTTCTAATTAGATTCAATTTTTATTATATAATATGTATGTTTATAACTAATTTAAAACATATAAATATACATTATAATTTTAATAAAAAAAATATTTTTATATATACATAAAATAATTTTCAAACTAAATTCAAATTCAAATTATAATTATAATAAATATGCATAGTTTTTTTTTTCCATTGGAAAAATCCGTAATTTTCATTAAGAGAAGGAAATTACATATTGTAAATGCGGTAGCATATGCTAAATCTTTTCATACCAAGATCCACCACACAGGGTGATCTGTCATTGTATACCAAATATAATGATGATAGCCTATTTTACTGTCTGGCTTGATCGCCTGTACAAGACCACACATGGTCAAATTTCTCTATATGTATGTTTTTCGTAGATAGTCAAAAAAAAATCCAGATTTTATGCATTTATTTCTCTGATATTCGGGACTGTTGTCCCTATTGGGCTCTCCGGTCTATATATGGCCTATGGAAGAAACGGTACTCCTCAGATCCTTGCTGTTCCAATATTATCCATTCTCCTCTGGGAAGTGCCAGAGCCTCCTTGGATAATTGATCACCGCAGTTGTTATGTTCCCTGTATATGTGAAGGCAAGAGATGTGATTGAATGCTGCCTTGAAAGTTTGTATTTCATACATTATATTGCTGAGAGTATATATGTGACAAGTTGTAATAAGGTTGAATCAATTTACAACAGTCTTCGAATCCCCATATATATTAAGATTTTGACACCGCTGTTCCAGGGAAAAGTGTAATAAATTGCGAAGAGCCATTATTTCCGCAAAGTTGTTTGAGCCCACACCAAGCCCCATATGTACTTTGAATCTATGATTTTCGTTTCTACGAAGCACGAATCCTCCCCACAACCAATTTGGTTTGCTGCCCCGTCGAAGAAGGCCCAGGGGGTAGTGAAATCAATAGTAGGAGGAGGCAGGATACTCCTCATCCTGGTGGGAGTGGGATCAGGAAGTTCTGTCAAGGAGGAGATAATACTGGCTTCAGTACGCGGCCAGCACACCATCAGATTCTCAAATATATGTCGGTTTCGAACTTTCCATAAATGCCAAGCCACAATTAAGGGGAGGTTCAATAATTTTGAGCCTCGATGCCTTTGTTTCCAATCAACCCAGGAACTTTAAATATCCACCCTGTTCCAAGTTCCAGTGAAGCCGATAGGAGCTGAGATGTTATGCCAAAGAGCTTGTGAAACCGGGCAATGAAGAAAGACGTGCGCAGTTGTTTCTTCTGCCGCCTTTCACAGGATACACCAAGAAGGCCCGTATATCGCTCGATGGGAGAGATGTTCACCTGTGGGAACGATGTCTTTTATAACGCACCAAAAGAAGAGCTTTGTGCGAGGGGGAGCTTTTAACTGCCATAAATCTTTCCACTAGTTGCAGAGCGAATCAGGTTTTTTGTGCATTATGAGAGTGTTGTAACCCTGCTTTGGTGCGTAGATACCATTATCAGCCATACACCATACTAATTCGTCTGACCCCTGTTTAATCCTTATATGAGATTCAGTTAATGCTGAGATGAAATTGTCCCATTCCATATGCCATTGTGGAGGAAGATCGAGGTGTTGGGCCGTCTTCCAAGCCTGTGAAAATATATCTGTGCGCTTTTGATCAGCAATGTCAGCAAATACCTTGATTTCTCGGGCATTTAGGAGTCTGATAAGTTCTCTGCTGAGTATGTGTCTCCCACCACTGCCAATCCACGGGTCAAGCCCTATCCTACCTAAACTCCCATCATTTATTCTCCAGACCAAGTTGTCACGGATGAGTGGGAGAGAATGTATAAGTGCCTTCCAAATCGACGAGCATCCCTTCGATTGCCAGGATGGTAATCTGATCCAATCCAATAACCTCTGGGGCCATATATATTTATGGTATGATACATGAGCCCATAGATTCTGACTTGTCATAAGGGTCTAACCCATTTTGGCAGAAAGTGCTTGAGCGAAGGTGGGGAGGTCCTTGAGCCCCCATCCTCCCCATTTCTTTGGTAGGGTAATCTTTTGCCAGCTGATCCAGGCGAATAACCTTTTGTCCTGGTTACCATTCCAGAGGTATCTGTTACAGAGTTGTTTTAACTGCCCTAGAATATTCCGCGGAATCCATGCAAGAGCCATCCAGAAGACCAGAGTGGCTTCTAAAACCGATTTAACGAGCACTAGCCTGTCGGCCCTTGATAGATATCTGAAACTCCATACATTTAGTCGCATCTCCAACTTTGTTACCAGCCAAACCCAATCATCGATTCTTTGACTGATGGGTTTTAGCCAATAGCCCAAGTATTGGAGGCCCCTATCCAAGGGGTGAATGTTGTAGGGAAAAGCCTGCTGGGAAAAAAAATATTCTTGAACAGAAGTATGCGAGCAAGTGATAGTGGATTTGGATTGATTAGCGAGCATACCTGTGGCAGAAGAGAAGAGCAGAAGGATCTTTGAAAATGATCTAGTATTGCAAATGCTGCCATCCATTAGAATAAGAACATCGTCCACGAAGAGCAGGTGTGTGAGTGAGCAAAATTCTGAGATCCTGAGGACCCAGATGTCACTTGTCCTTTTTGCAGAGTCAATGAGACGGCTAAGACCTTCCATGATGAGCAGAAAGAGCAGGGGGGACAGAGGGCATCCTTGACGTAGTCCCCTTTCAGAGTGAAAAAAGGGGGAGGTCGAGCCATTTATAAGAATGTTGAATGATGGGGAAGTAATGCAGGCCATAATCCAGGAGATGTAAGAGTGAGGAAAACCCAGATGGATGAGAATCATTTTTATGTACAACCAATTGGCTCGGTCAAAAGCTTTGGAAAGGTCAATCTTGAGTAGGATACTCTTGAGATGCTTAGACCAGATGGAGTGAATGACTTCCTGAGCCAATCCAATGGCTTCATGAATCTGTCTGGATTCGAGGAAGGAAAATTGTTGGGGGGAGATATGTCTGGAAAGGATTGGTTTGAGCCGGCTGGCAATGGTCTTCGAAATGATCTTGTAAAGGCAGTTGCGCAACGAGATAGGCCTGTAATCATCAAAGGAAGAAGGGGAGTTCGATTTCGGAATGAGAGCTAAAAAGGCCGTGTTGATAGCGTGGTAGATAGATCTAGAATTTCTGCTCTCTTCCACGACCTTCAGAAGATCCTACCCCAGAATGTCATAAAAGGCTAAATAAAATTCTATGGTCCACCCGTCTGGACCAGGGCTCTTA
Organism: Pinus taeda; assembly: GCA_000404065.3. NCBI lineage: Eukaryota > Viridiplantae > Streptophyta > Pinopsida > Pinales > Pinaceae > Pinus > Pinus taeda. Next base: position 2,343 of record APFE030820538.1, on the reverse strand, counting down.
TCTTTTTTGAACCATTTTAGTATACCTTCCAGCTCCCCGGTAGTAACCGGAGCACTAAGAAGCTCCACATCCTCCTCCTCAGCAAATCTTGGAAAATGACTCGCCACTTGAAAGATATCTGGTAGATTGGCTTCAGGCGGGCATCTGTATAGCTCACGGAAGTGGGATATGCCCAGGCGAGCAATCTTGTTAAAAGAGTCTGCCATATCTCCTGCTGGAGTAGGAAGTTTCCAAATGGTATTGGATACCTTTCTGCTGTTGGCATAGCTGTGGAAGAACTTTGAATTGTCGTCTCCTGCTTGTATCCAAATAGCCCTACTTCTCAATCGCAAAGATTCTTCACGCTCTTTAGAATGCTGGCCTTTTGGTTTTCCAATTCTATCAAACGACTCTTGTCCACTGCAGAGATAAATCCCAGTCCCCGTTCATCCGTTAAAGCGCTCAACTCTAATTCAATGATGATAAGATGAGAGGTGTCTCGGGCTTGCTTATCCTTTGCCCATTTAATCGAGAGGTGCTTGATCTCGGCGAGATTCCTGCAGAACCCTTTTGCAAATGATTCTGTGCCATTAATGGGATGATTTACCCAATATTCAGATATCATCTTGACATATGCTGGGTCCTTCAGCCAAGTATGATTGAATTTGAATGGGGCTTTTGGCTTCTTGAAGGGACCTTGAATTTCCAGATAGATAGGTGAGTGATCCGAAATGCCCCCCGTGCCCACCCATTTCTTATAATGATGCAGCCTCTGAAGAAGTGTGTCCTTCATAATAAATCTGTCCAGTCTGCGGGCTAGTGCAGCATCTCCCACTCTCCTATTTCTCCAGGTAGGAAGAAGTTTTTGCATGGGGACATCCACAAAATTTGTCTGTTCTAATAGGCTTGTCATATAATCTGAGATTTGATCTATTTGTGCCGTCGATCCCCAAGATTCCCTAAATCCCAAATAAAAATTGAGATCCCCACCAATAATAGTCTTCTCATCATTCAAAAGATTGAGATGGAGGAGCCTCTGCCAGAATTGTTCTCTCTGATTACAAGGGCGTAAACATTCACAATCCTTAAGTTCATTCCCAGATCGGCGGTGAAAATATCCATCCCCAGGTAGCCTGCCCCCCCCAAGAGGCCTCCACCTTAATGTGCGCAGGTTAACTCCAATGGCCAGACCACCAGAGCGCCCAGCAGCGTCGAGGGCAATATAGATCCATCCAGGAGTAATAGAATGCATAGAGCAGATGATATGATCAGCCGAAAAGAGAGTTTCTTGGAGCATAATGATGTCGATAGGATCAGTCTCGATGAGACGCTTCATGGCTAGTTTCTTGGAGGAGCTAGCCAGTCCTCTGCAGTTGTACGATAAACACTTCATGGTGGAACACCTCGCGGGGCTTGTCCTGCTTTAAGGACCCCTACAATGGTGGACTATTGGCCAGAGACAACCTCCGCCCCTGCAATCTTAATAGCCTTAGAAAGATGAGATTTCCTTCCTCTGGTAGGCTGGGAACCGACCTCTGGTAAAGAAATACCCAGCCCTGCCTGGGGAGTAGTTAAATCTTTAGCATGAGACCTGGAGCGTAAAAAGTATGGGTGGGGAGGGGAAGACTCAGGAGGAGACCGGGGAGAGGCAGAGGGAGAGGATGGCGGACGTAAGGAAGGGCCAGTGGAGCACAAGGGAGGAGGGGATGGCATAACACAATGAGCCATGGAAGTCTGATACAAGGGACCAGATACAGAAACGACATGACCAATATTAGAGATAGAAGGGTGTAGAGGAGAAACCGAGACAGTTCCGGCTTCTGCTGCTGAGGGAGCCCCAGATCCGACTTCTGTTGTTGTAGGAGCCCTGGTCATCGTTGGTGAAAGCCTTGCTCCTGGATCGCCCGCAGGTGAGGAAGCCGCAGGAGGCTGGCCCACAGCATTGGGTCGGGGGGAAGCCGGAGAGGCAGCCCTGGGAGGTGGCGACGAGATCTTCGGAGAGTCTTCAGATTTTCTGATGAGAGGGCATTCCTTGTAGAGGTGGCCGACCATGTGGCACCGATTGCAGCGGAATGGTACCCTTTGTGTTCTCTGTTGTATCGCCCCCACTGTAGAGTGATCTTTTCCTCGAGCCCTTCACGGGTGTCTAAGTGAACCAAGATGCGCGCGAGGGTCCTGCTCCTAGATTCCACGAAAGAGCGGTTATGATCCAAGTAGGTACCAAGTGCATTACCTATTCTTTTGAAAGCTTCATCACTCCAGAATTGCAATGGAAGACCTGGCAACCGCACCCATATCGGTCCGGCTCCGATTTGTTCATGAACAGGGTCGAATAGGGGGCTCCACCTTTTGAGAAGAACTGGA
>APFE030820531.1:0-11407 GCA_000404065.3 Pinus taeda | reverse complement strand
TTCTAGAGAATGCGTTGTCACACTTGTTTCATACATTTACTAGGCAGAACTGCAACTGGAGCTCTAATGTTTTCTTTAGATAAATAGTGTTGGCATTGATATGCAGTGTGGCCCTCGATCATTGGAAATGACATAACTGTTGGGGTTCGCACACTTACTACAGATTCAACGTCTCTCATGCCTAACTAACTAGTGTTAGTAATTACTGGTGCTAATCTTGGGCCAAGGAACAAGTGCTCAAGATTTATCCTCATAAGAATTTGTTGAGAGTTTAAAGTTATAGACCTTCCAGATTCACCCGAACTCTTATACATGGTGTCAACTTGCAAGGGTAAGAGTCTCTCACTAGTATGAGGCCAAAACTACATTAATCTAGAATTCAAACTTTGTTGATTGAAATGATTTTTGTCACTCACTCATGAAGAAAACTGCGAATTACAATCAACACTAAATTCCTCTTCTAAAAATGAAAGAAGATACAATGCAAAGTATAATACATGAAGGACAGTGAACACTAGAATATAAACTAAAGAAAAATATAAAGTATTTATATGACATATACCTTAACATCACCAAAGCCAATACCATTTTTCCGTAGAAAAGCAAGAAAGTTGAACAAGTTTTTGTTAGGTCCCTATACTACTAGTGTAACCCCTTATTGTTATTAGTGCAACCCCATTATTATATTTTTGTGCCCATTTAGTCCCCATATTGTTATTATTGTCTCCCATAGAATCCCACTATTGTTATTATTGTGCCCTTACATTATTATTGTTATGTTGGCTCTGATTATATTATGATGCCTTAGACTCCTATATATAGAGAGGCGGTATTTTCATTTGTATCATCCAAGAATTGTTCATTTGTGTAATGTAAAAGAGTTTTCCCCATCGAAGAGGATAGTTTTTAAGTTGTTGATATATCTTTTCTATCTTTTTATGAGATGGTTTCATAACATTTGGTATCAGAGCTTTGGATTCTAGGGTTTTGCTTCTCCAAATAGGTCACGATGGCACTTTTGCTATAAATTTTTCGCTACAAAGTTTCAGAAGCTAAGAAAACCCATTTGAGTCGGAATTGTTCTAAAATGTGGGTACGAATTTCAAATATTTTCTTGCTATATTTTCGGAGATATGATTTGAGGAAGTTAGGGTTTTTGCAAGCTCAAGAATTCCATCTCAAACAGGTCATTGTGGTATTTTCGCTATAATTGTTTTTCTACTAAGTTTCAGATTATGAAATTAAAACTCATTTGAGCCCAAATCTTGGTGAAGCTCGGGCCCGAATTTTAGATATTGTTTCACTATATTTTCAGAGATGTAGTCCAAGACATTTAGGGTTTCTACAGGATCCCGAATTACATCCCAAACAGGTGATCTTGGGAAAATCATCATAACTTTCTCTCTGAGAATCAAATTGAAATTTTGTTAGAAGTTATAGAAAGAGGACGGATTTTGATTTTCTGTGTAGTGTTTAAAGGTCTGAAGGTCAAAACAATGACATGTGACATTGTGTACAATTTTTCTCTACTAAAAAGGTATATAATCAGGTCATCTTGGGAGATTGGGCATAACTCTTTCTTGGAGAATCCAATTTTGATCAGACTAGTGGCATTAGAAAGATGATGCATACGACTATTGCAAATCACAATTTCAGACCTTAGAGATATGAGATTTTAGAGATACAATATATTCAATATTGAGATGCTAAAAGGAAGAAAAAGAATGACTCGAATCAATAAAATAGAAACACCTAGTAAGCAAAAGTGGATGGATGATTTAAAGAATGCGATCGAAGCTAAAATAAATAGTTTTATATGTGACACGGAAGATAATGTCAATGGTAGGGAAGAATATTTGAAGGAATGGAATATTTTAAGAAATGCATGGAAGGTTTGAAGGAAGGTGGGACAAAGCTTCTATAAGAAAGACCTCCTAATGACGAAAAGGTAGTAGAGGAAACTCATGATGAGAAAAAAATAAATGTTACTCATGATTTCATAGAACCTAACATTGGATTGAAGACCTACCATATTCCAAAGATCAATAAGAGGAATTTTGATGGCAAGGATCCCATAACATGGATACTACAGATGGAGAAATATTTTGATCTACATGATGAGCAACTATTACAAAAGGTAATTATTGCATCTTTATATTTAGAACTGAATCAATTTTTATGGTATAAAGGTAAATTTTCTCATAAAACACTTGTCACCTGGTCAATTTTCATGTAGGAAATGATTGCACATTATGAGTATACAAAGAGAAACACCTTCTTTAGCCAATTGGTAAATCTCAAACAAAAGGGTTCAATGGCAGATCACATTAAGGATTTCCAAAAATTTAATATAAGGGTAAATGATATTCCAGATAAGCAGAGGATTGATGTCTTCAGAGGGACTTTAAGTATAACATTCAACATTAGGTTCATCTATGGGAACCTGATTCATTGGATAAGTCATTCAAGTTGGCAAGAAAAATTGAAAGAAAAATTATGGCAACAAGAAATCCTACCAGTCACAATTACAAATATGGAAGTGTTGTTGCTCCTAGCCTTCCACAACCTACAAGGTTGACATCACAATGATTGGAATAAAAAGAAGAAAGTGACCTTTGTCACAATTTTTATAGAAAATACACTAGAGTACATAACTGTGTTGAGAAGAAATCATTTTACGTTGATTGTGAAGCGGAGAAAGAAACAGATCAAGAAATGTCAAAATAAGAGGATATACACCAAGAACCAACCCTAGAGAAAGAAGAAATGAATCTGACCATATCTTGTAATGCATTGGCAGGAATTACCACTCCTCAAACTCTCAAGATAGAAGGGCATATCAAGAATAAAAAGGTAATAGTGTTGATTGATTCGGGTACTACCCATAACTTTATTCATTGTAAGATAGCTAAGGAATTGAATTGCTTCCTATATCCAACAACAGAGTGTCAAATAATGGTTGCAAATGGAGGAGCCATAAATTTATTAGGAAAGTGCCATAATATCAAGCTATCTATGGGAGAATATGTCTTGAATAGTTCAATGCTTTCCATTTCAATGGGTGGTGAATATGTTGTACTAGGAGTCCAATGGCTACAATCTTTGGGTACAATAGCTTTTAATTTTAAAGAAATTTTCTTGAAAATTTTTTTAGAAGAAAAGGAAGTTGAATTAAGGGGCATTAAATGGAAACTGGGAAAGGTGATCAAATCTAACAACATGACAAAGCTTCTAAAGAAATAAAAATGGGGTGTAATTGCATAATTATGTTCACTAGAGGTTCCCACAATGAAATCATCTATTTCTCTAGATCTGTAAAATTTTTTGGACAATCATTCCAATCTATTTGAGACTCCCAAAGGCCTCCCACCTATTCATTATCATTATCATGCTATTCATTTGATTACAGGAAGTGTTCCTCCAAGCATCAGGCCTTACAAATAGCCCTATGCCCAAAAGAGTGAAATTGAACGTATGGTTGTAGAAATGCTAGAGGCTGGTATAATTCAACCTAGTCAATGTTATTTCTCTGCTCTAGTAGTATTGGTGGAAAACAAGGATGGATCATGGCACATGTGTTTATATTGTAGGGAGCTCAACAAGCTCACTATTAAATATAAATTTCTCATTCCTGTCATTGATGAATTATTGAATGAATTGCATGGATTAATTTACTTCACCAAGTTGGATTTTCATACAGGATATCATCAAATTAGAATGATGATTGAAGAAATTAAAAAAAAAAAACATTATTGAATATGCATTTTCATGGACTACAAAAGAAATGATGACCTTCGAACATCTTAATGAGTCAATGTTCCAAGCATCGGTCTTAACTATGCTAGACTTTGCAAAAAACTTTATTCTAGAATGTCATGCCTCAGGAAATGAAATTGGCAATGTTTGAATGCAAGAAGAAAGACCGATTGCTTTCCAAATTCATCAAATCAAAGGAAAGTATTTACACAACGTTATTTATGAGAATCACATGTTGGGAAGACCACATGCACTTAAGAAATGAAGACCTTGCCTAATGAGAAGATCCAAGTTCAAACAATATTTCCATAACTTGACAAGGAAGGAAAAATCATATTAGAAGCTGAAGCAACCACAAAAACAAGAATTTGACAGCTACCAAATCGATCAATTTCAGAGTATCTCATCACGTGGAAGAACTTACCTGCTGAAGGTTACACATGGGAGCATGCGAATTTTATATGGAAGCATCCATAGACACTCAAGCATTGAGGACAACACTTTTTGAAGGAGAGGGGCACGTTAGGTCCCTATACTACTAGTGTAACCTCTTATTGTTATTAGTTCAACTCCCTTATTATATTGTTGTGCCCATTTAGTCCCCATATTGTTATTATTGTGCCCCATAGAAGCCCACTATTGTTATTATTGTTCCCTTATATTATTATTGTTATGTCAGCTCTGATTATATTATGACACCTTAGAATCCTATATATATAAAGGAGTTCTTGTCATTTGTATCATCCAAGAATTGTTCATTTGTGTAATGTAAAGGAGGTTGCCCGCTCGAAGAGGCTGACTTTTAAGTCGTTGATATATCTTTTCTATCTTTTTGTGAGCTGGTTTCATAACAGTTTTCATCATTGAGGTGATTGTGGCTACTATGTGGCTAGATGACCTATATAAAGAAAGCAAATAAAACATCACCATAGAAAACAACACCTTAGGAACTTAGTATTCAGCCCAAATTATAATGAATCAAATAAAATCTTTCCTCTTAACTGTAAAATGAAGCAGCAAATTTCCTTTGTTATTTATCAAAAAAACATTGTTTGAACATCAACAAATTGATATGTTAATTTAAAACATTCAAGGGATCTAGGATAAACTATATATTTAAAACATTAACATAAGAAAAAAAAGAGAAAAAAGAATGACAAGGTGTGGTGGAGTTTCAGTATCTTTACCAAATTGTTGTATTGATCTAAACTTAAATAGGAACATAATAAATTACAGATATAACCATAAATAAAGGGATGCAACATAAACAACACTTCATTTCATTAATATCAAATACTGAAATATGGTTATAAAAAAAAAGGACATAAAACTAGCTTGGGAAATGGTAATTTATCTCTGTGGAGAGATGTCGTAGCTACATGCCTCTAAACTAGGTTACAATGAGGCCCGAAGACCTATTTATTATTGAGAAACAATGTAAAACCCTAAACATCCAAAAACCTAACCCTAGGAGATGAAGCACCAAACTATGGGACCCATTTGTGTAAATTGGTACATCAACTTCTCGGCATTGTAACTTTGGCATATGATCTCTGTTGGCGCGCACAATACCTCGTTAGAAATATCTATCTATGGACTACAACATTTGAATGAAAACATGAGTCAATGAATCATGTTTCCCTAGTTCTCCAAAAAGCATCGTTTAGGGCCTCAAAATGGCTTCGGAAGTTCAGGGTCCGAAAAAATGCCAAAAATAGTAAATTGTGCTATAATTAAGGAAACTGAAAAAATGAAAGAGACAGTAGTGGGGGCTGAAGTGGAATAGGTGGGTGGCCAGTAATATCCACCTAGATCAGTTCTACCCCCTTAGGAAGTAATGGTCCCCATTGTGTTGAGTACCTTCGTGAGATGTGGAAACTTCTATTGATCTTCGTCCCTAGTGAGCCACTTGTCTTGGTGCAGGAGTTGGCCATATTTGAAAACCCAATATAGATGGACCTTCTACTAGCAAGTGTTATTTATTTGTGTGTCCATGATCTGATTAGTTGCAACATGTTCCATGTAGTATGGGTTTAGCTCTGTTGGTGTGAGTTGATATGCAATGTTGGATGTGTCCAACAATGGTGGAAAGTATGGCCAAAGACGGTCGAATTGAACACTGGGTGTAGACCAAGGAAAGGTGGAATACTGAGCTCAAAGGCATTGTCCCCTACAACCTTGGTGATGGTGTATTGACCATTTCAAAGTGGGTGAAGCTTATGGTGGGGTCTAGCGAGGTGCTTATTCTGCTTGACATAGAACTTATGCGGCACCCAATGTTGATCATGGCATTATTTGTACTTAGTATTGGCTTTGTCCAATATATCATGGACTTGTTGGAATATGTATTGAATACATTCAATGAAGCTATTAGCCTTGTTGGCTTCGGACTGGACATGAGTTGAATCTGCATGAGTGGCTGCAAAATGGTATGGCCACATCAATGGGACATAATGGCTGAAATCCAAGCCTTACCTGGAAGGGGTTCTGGCTTGTTGAGCTATGGAGAGCTCTGTTGTAACTCTATTGGACATAGGAGAGGCTTTCATCCCCTTTGTGTGTATGCTTCGAGTTGTACATATGTAGAATGTGTACAATCATCATGTTGACAATCTCTATTTGGCCATAAGTTTAGGGGTGGAAACTCATGGACTTAGTAAGTTTGGTATCTAGCATTGACCAAAGACTTGACCAAAATTCAATTAGGAATCTTCTGTCCCAATCTGAGACAATGGACCGTGGGATCCCAAACTATACCGGCACTTGCTCAAAGAAGAGCTTAGTAGTGGCCTCTACTATGATACTCTTCTTGTAGGCCACCATTATGGCCAACTTAGAGAATCTGTTGACAACCATGAAAACACAATCGTTGTCATTGTTAGTAGAAGGAAGGCCTTACATGTAATCCATGGAGATGGATTCCCAAGGTTGACTAGGAGTAGATAGAGGAGTATATAGGCCTTTCTTCTTGATATTTAGTTTTGCAATGGCACAAGCAGTGCAGGATCGAATGTACTTGCCAACATCTTGACGAAGGTTCGACCCATTAGGGGAATTTTGAGGTCTGAAATGGGCCTCCTTAGAAAAATGTAAAAGAAAAATAAACTTTATAAGAGCCAATAGGATTCAAGATGATGATGTCAACCATGGGAGATGATTCACCATTTTTGGAGTAAAAAAGTAAAAGGATTAAAAAATAATAAAAAATAATAAAACTACTTTTTCAACTTGTATTTTCAACTTGTATTTTCAACTTATCTTCCTAAGGGTTTACTCAAATTTTGAGTTGTATTACTCATTGGATGAAAAATTCAATTCCTCATCCAAGGAGTACCCATGTTGCATACTTTTGATGGAGCCTACTACACAAAAAATGAGAAATACATGAAAAAACGTGATTGCAATCACATTTTTCATGTATTTTTCATTTTCGTGTACTAGGGTCCATCGAAAGTTTGTAACATGGGTAATCCTTGTATGAGGAATCAAAATTTTCATCCAACGAGTGTTCTTGCTCAAAATTTTATTAAACCCATGGGGAGATAAGTTGAAAATACGAGTTGAATTATTTTTTCCTTTTTCCCTCCAAAATTTGATGATGTGATCTAATATTATTTTATTATTCCCACTATTATTTTATAATTTCCTTAGGAGGCCCATTTTACACCTAAAAATTCCCCTAATGAATAAAAATACTTCTATAGTACTGCCACTATTTTCTCTACTCTGAAATTTCCAATGATCCACTGTAGTGCACCTCCCAAATCATCTGGAAGGCTCACTTGAAGGAACACGGATGTGTCCCAAGTGGAATAACAGTGCATCCTTGAGGTGAAAATTTTGAACTTTCTTACCTTCTAGGAGTATCTGGTATGTGTTGTCAAATTCTGCATCGCTCTTGTAAAGGTGCGGCCACCACGAAGTCCTATGTCCACAAGAGTCGAGCACAGTGATCAGTGCCATGACTAGTGGTTGGTTGAGGCAATATGCAACATTATTGGTGCTTCCCTTCTTGTACTTAATTCTCAAATGTAATTTTTGCATGTATGTGGACCATTTTTTGTTGTGATAGTTTTGCAACTTCCCTTGTGTCTGAATGAACTGTAGAGGTCGGAAGTCTGTGTGGATGATTGTTTCCTTCCCCAAAATGTAATGCTTCCATTGATGGCAGGCTTGCACAATGGAATACATTTCTTTTTCGTATGTGGGATAATTTTTGAAGTTTTTTTAAAAGTGTCTCACTGTGGTAAGCCACTGGATGCCCATGTTGAGTAAGAACTGCAACAATAAGATAGTCGAAGACATTTGTCTCGATCTCAAATGGTTGTTATAGGTCTGGCAATGTGAGCACTAGTGTAGAGAAGAGGTGATGCTTCAACTCGAAAAATGCTTTCTGTTGGATATCAGACCAAAGAAGCTTTGGTTTTTCTCTGCCTTTGGTGACTTGAATTAAAGGCCAATTCATATGGGATAACCCTAACACAAACCTACAATAGAAATTTGCAAGACCAGAAAGTTACAGAGCTCAATTATAGTGGTTGGGGTTGGCCAATCCTGAATGAATTATATCTTGGTTGGGTCCTCATGCAGACCCTCATCATCAATGACGTACCCTAAATTTTGAACCTGGGTGATGCCCAAATTTCATTTCTCTGAATTTTCACACAACTTGTGTTGTCGCGAGGTTTGGAGGACCTATTGAATATGGTGGAGGTGCTCTTCCCAACTCTGGTTGAAGATAAAGATTTCATCTAGATACACTACCACAAATGCATTGGTGAATGGATGAAATATGTCATCCATCAATGTCATGAAGGTTGTAGGGGTATTCGTCAACCCAAAAGGCATGACCAACAATTCGAAAAGGCACTCCTTGAATATGAAGGTAGTGTTTCACACATCGGGGTGTTCAATAGGAACCTGATGATAATCAGAATTCAAATCAATATTGTTGAAATACTTGGATCCCTTGAAGTGGTCAAGAAGTTAATGAATATGTGGGATTGGGTACCTATTCCATATAGCGATCTTGTTCAGCCACAGTAGTCAATGCAAAGTATTCACATCCCATCCTTTTTCTGTACCAATACAATTGGTCTACCACAGGGTGATGAACTTGCTGATGCGCCATTTCTACAACAACTCATGAATCTACCTCTTGATCTCATCATTATCTAGAATGGAGCGTTGATAGATCTTTCAGTTAGGTGGCGATGTGCCTGGGGTTAGATCATGGAGTGCTTGACCCGACAGTGTAGAGGAACCCCTATAGGTGAGGATAAAATTTTCTTATACTCCTCCACGACCTTTTCCATTTGCTGCTATTGTGTGGAGGAGCCTTGTCTGGAAGCTGTGGCAACAATCTTCGTCTTGCCCTGAGGGTGAAACATAAGGAAAATAATTTTCTTGGTCTATGCTATGATCCTACTATAATTGTTTGCAGTGATGAAGGAGATGGCAGTAGGTGGGGCTACCTCTGGTATCTTGGACAACTTATTTCTTAAAGTAATAATCACATAGAAAGATTGAGACACATATATGGCATGTCACTTCCACAAGTACGGTTTTCCTAATAATACATCACAAACTTTAAGGGGGTAACATCACATAGTACCTCATCCATGAAGTGCTTGCTGATATAGGGAAGGCAACACTACTGGATGACGAGGCTATCTCATGCTTAGTGAAGCCATCAGATGGTGTATGGTTCCATATGTGTTATAGTTGGTAGGCCCAACTACTTCACAACCTCTGCTAAAATGATATTTTTTTGGCTACCGTTGTCAACAATGAACTACAATGGAGAACCCTTCACCCACATCTACGATTGGAAGACGCGTTCCCCCTCCTCTAGATCTTAAGGCTCATTCTTCTAGATCTTGGTGGTGGCCACTATGGCACTGGACTCCACATCAATGATATTCTTCCCTTTGTCATTCCCCTTGTCAGGTTCTGACTGAGAGTCGAAACATGCGTTTGATTCGTAAGCCTTCATCTTGGGCACCGGTGACCACTGGCCTGAAACTCACTCGTGTTATGAGTGGAGCTATTATGGAACTCACACCATTTTTTGAGGTCCTTCTTAGTCTTCATGGTGTTGTTATTTTCTTGTGGCTTTGGTGGGTTGTCCTGGGTTGCCTTGCCTTGGCTTTCTCCTTTTCTATGTGGTTTGGGGGCACCTTTCCCTTGCTTCAGATTCACAAATCCAAAGTCTTGCTTCTTCTGTTTAAACTTATTCTCAATTTTGATGGCATATCAGTACATCGTTCCAAGCGAGAAGATTTCTAGGAACTCCATCTCATGTTGGATGTACCTATGTAGGCAACTACAATACTTGAGGACCAAATTTTGCTCAAACTTCTTGAAACCAAACTTCGTGTGAAGGGTATGATAAACACTAGTAAACTCTGGCATGTCTTGGTTCCTTCCATGCTGCAACGTGGTCCACTTTATGTATTTATCCTCATAGCTCCCGATAGGGTAGTACATCTCCTTGATGGCATCCCAAAACGAATTCCAAGTGGGTGCAACTGAAAATAGTGAGGGTGTACTTTCATCATTCTTCTCACAATAGTTTTTCCACCAGTCCTTGACATGGGGCAAGGCTTTGAGAAGTGAAAAAGTAATTCTTTCCCAACTAGAAAAATCATGAACAAAAAATTATCCTTCTAGTAGACTTAACCATTTCTCTACAACATCTGCATCTATCTTACCTTCACATATGGAGATGTCAAAGTTAACTTGTACCTTAGAGGGTGTGATGCTTCTAGAGTAGCTGCTGGAAGGAGATACATTGCCTTTGGGTAGCCACTGAAAGGTCGGGGAAAATTTACCCATCATCACATTCCTCTGTCACTCAAGGGCTTCTTCGAGAAATATTTTGAAAGGATCTCCTGCCCCCTTATCTTTCTTTTTTCTGCCATGGGAGGCCATTGGGATTTGTGAGGCTAGCTGTTACACAGTAATTTGTCACCATTGGTCACCGTCCCTGTTACCCCTGTTTTCGTACATTGGAGGATACATTCCGGGACCTGTGAGCAGTGACATAGCCTAAAAACACTTGCATTATGTTCCCCTGAGTATGTACTTTATGTTCCCTGAAGACACCTTCTGCAAATTATCCCTGAAAAGTGCCCTTTTTCCATTGGCGCAGGTACACAGTGTCTTATCCGTGCCAATCACTGAGATCCTCAAAAAGGGGCGCGCCCATTGGCGCTCTGTCCTAGAACAACACTCGCGCCAACTAAGTTTGGTAATGATTTTTGGCAAACGCGCACCCATATGTTTTTTCCTTTCAGATCATGAAGTCTTTTGAGGGAAAAAATCCATCTGATAGATGTCGAGAGTCATCATCTATCCTTGACATCTATCCTCAGTAGCTTTTCGGAGATAATGTCGATCCACAATGGGCGTCCTGGTGCATTGAATCTTCCTCCCTTCTCCATTTATAAAAGTTTGTCCTCATGCATTAGACAAGCTAGTTAGAGAGTTTTTGGAATTCTAGAGTAATGCTAGTTGTGATTATGCTTGTCTGGAGTGATAGTAAGAGTCTTGAAGCATAGGGAGGTTATGATGCCGGAATCCTGAGAGAGAGAAGGTCTATTGCAAGGCATACATAGCTGCTCGCCCAGCCAGAGAATAGGTTCAACGT